>CAWUER010000678.1:0-16684 GCA_963921195.1 Pegoplata infirma | reverse complement strand
ACATTGGATGCACTATTAACACTAATTTGTTTGTATGTGCTAAGATTGTTTTTTTTTGTGTACAATTTCAATTTTTAGCTAATATCAATTTTAAACTCGCAGCTAAATAATTTTTGTATAATAATTTGTTAAGGATGGATATTCGCCATTTTTGCTTTCCACACTTTAAAGTCTTATAACTTAAGAACGGTAAAATTTTTTGCCAATATAATAAGTGTGGTTTGTTCCTCGTAATGTTCTTTTAACACATTGTTGCCGAAAGTAAAATTTTTGTATGTTTTTGTTTTGTATTTAATCAAAATTGTGCGTTAGCTCACTCCCAATTTAAACAAAAATATACGAATTATTGCACTTTTAAAGTCATTTTTTTAGCCTTAAAAGTCAAAATTTCACCAAAATTTCTGCATAGGATTGTAGGGCTCTGCTAATAAAATGCATTTATGCAAAAAAACGTGTTTGCGAAAAAGTGGTCTATTCGTCCTTATTCGCATGAACTATTCAATTATTTTGTTTTCTTTTAATTTTTTTTAACAGATTTCTTAAAAATCTTGTTTCTATTTAAACCCGGCATAATTTGTTTGCCTTTTAAGAAGTCTTTCTTATGAAAACAAGATTTTTATTGTAAAGATTTTTTTTTCTGCATATTTTCAGGTTTTTAGTGCATATTCTGAATTTTTAAGCACATATTTCAGCGCATATTTTCGATTTTTTAGTGCATGAAAATTTCATCCCTAATTATAACTAATTGTAATTATTTAAACTTGTTTTCAGAGTTGTTTGATGTTAAAAAAAACTGCTGTTTGCATGAGCAACTTTAATACTTAACTTGACCTGAAGTGGAAACATAAAATATACACGTTTTCACTTGCATATAATGAAGTCAAACAGAAATATTTAATATATTCCTGCTTTTTTGCAACTTACAATTGGCCCCATATTTTTTGCTTTTTTCATGTTATGCAGTTACACTCAAATAAATTTAAACAACTTGCAACATATGTAAGTTAGAGAGCGTCATTTTATTTAGTTTGTTATTCGTTGTATAGCTTTAGGTAATATATTTTTTTTTTGTAGCACCATGATGAAGTGTTACTTTTTAAAACGGGATTGATTATGGTTGTACAAAAATGCCTGCGAATTTTGTACTCTTGCCCAAAACATTAAATCATGATAATGTTTTGTGGAAGATTTAGGTACACTTGCCAAAGCAAAGTTTTTTTAGAAAAAATAATGTTTTATTACTTTGCTATTCCATGCAAATCGAATTGAAATATCAGTCGAGGACCCCATTAAAAAACCAAAAGAGCTGTTCATTTCGCTAGTGAGTGCAAAAATAAGTGCAAAAAAGTGTATTTACATTTTGAAATAAAAGATTCGGCACCAAAGAATATACCACTCTCGCTTATTTTATGTACATTTGATAAACAAATGGAAAATTTTTATGCGAAAAGCTTAGACTTAGTGAAGAAGTAGTTTTGGTAACAAAAATTATTTTTTTTACACAAAAAACAAAATTATGTTAAAAAAAAATTTAATGAACCCAAAATTTTTGATGAAAAAATTTTTTATGAAAAAAAGTTTTTAATGAATTTTTTTTTATGAAAAGAAAAATTTTTTGATGTAAAAAAAAATTGATGAAAAAAAAACATAAAAAAAAAAAAATTTTTGGTGAGAAATAAAAAAAATTTGATAAAAAAAATTGATGAAAAAATGATGAAAAAAAAATTTATGAAAAAAAATTTTGATGAAAAAAAATTGATGAAAAAAAATTTTGATAAAAAAAAAAAATGATGAAAAAAAATTTTTTTGATGAAAAAAAATTTTGATGAAAAAAAAAAAAAAAATTGATGAAAAAAAAATTGTTAAAAAAAACTTAGGAAAAAAAAAAATTTTTGATAAAAAAAAATTTTTTTTGATAAAAAAAAAAAAAGGAAAAAAAAATTATGAAAAAAATGAAAAAAAATTTGATGGCAAAACAAAAATTGATAGAAAAAAAATTGATGAAAAAAATAAATGATTTTTTTGTTAAAAAATAATTATGTTGTTTTTTATTTTTAGTACCAAAAAGTACATAAAAATAAAATGTATCTATTCGGCCTTTATAGATGTATATATGAGCAATTGTCATTAACTTTTAATATTTAAGAAAAAAAAAATTGCGATTTTTTTTTCGTGGCACATTGATAAGACTTTGTAGGTAAATAACATTATAAACAAGTAATTCAAATCCGTCCGCGTGCATTAATTTGAGCGATCGCACCCAAAACTATGGCGGTTTAAAGTTAACATTTTTAAAAAAATTGTCAAAATTACATTTTTTATCCGAAGTTAACCAAACGTACCATTTTGTATTATGCTTACCCAGAGCTAAAATACATATTCAAACATGCATAAAATCGTTGCTAAATATCGAGATATTTGCATTTAACCAATTTTTTTTTCGGCACACTTTCCAATATTTTGGAAATAAAAATGTTTCCAGCGGTTCTATTTTTTTTTAGAAAAATATTACCAAATGCATTAACAAAATCTCAACAAATTCTTAGTTAACACCATTATTCTATCTCTATTAGGTAAGAAACAGCAGTGGTTTAAAGGGAAAATTTTTGAAAAAAAAAATTTATAATTTTGAATTTATTTTTTTTTTTTAATATTAAATGTCTGATTTTACAGTGTTGTCCTTCACTGAATACTGAAACTATTCAAAGTATGATTAAAAATGCTAATATTAAGGTTATTACGAAATATTTTAACGTTATTACTAATTTTATCAAGGTTATAAAAAATTTTAGCGATTTTTCGCGACTGCAAAAATCAATGGACTAATTTTGAAATATTATTTGAATAAGACATGTCAAAATCTATCAAAATACATTTCTATTCTACTTTATTTAAGTAATGTAAGATTTTATATAACCATTAAATTTAAAAGTATCAAAAATTTAAAACCACCAAAAACCACTAAAACGTCAATTGTTTTTGGGTGCGAATGGATTGAAGATAAAGCATTAAAAATACTACCAAACGCGCTTCTCACTGACCAATTTCGATAAGCGGCCTGGATGTGCCTTACAAAAAACGGAAAACAGAAAAACGCCGCGGAATTCGCCAATATTAACTTTTGATCAATGTTGCTTTCCATGATTTATTATATTTGCACATACCATTGTTTCTACATGTTCAACTTTCAGCCATGCACATTTGGCTGTCAAATAGTGCAAAACTAAAATGTCGAAATTTTGCAAAAAATTTAAAAAGCTCACAAAACTTTTGCAATTGAATATTTTTTGGGTGCGTTTGTAAATCAAGTGGGTAATGGTAAATTATAAAGTTCACAAAGCATTCGGAACCATTCGGAATAAAACTCGGAGTGTGCCTCGCAAAAAACAGACTTTTTAAAAAATTCACGTTTTTTCTTCCCATCTTTGGAGAGCTGCAGCTTCGTAACCATTGCGAGCACATCACTCGAATCAATCTCAGATTGTGCATATTTACAAGGGCTTTTACCATGTGTATTTGAATTTTAAAATTACAGTTTGCACCAAAAGCTACAATCAAAAAACCTCGAAAAATTGAAAATTGGAAAAAATTGGTATCAAAGATTTAGGTCCATGTAACTTTTTTCTTATTGATGGCACATCCACTGAACCTACACCAAATATTTGCCCAAGTCTACTGATTAAACGGTATTAAATTTGGAGCAATAGCTTTAACGCACCCAACAATATGGAACTTTGAACGAAAAATTTCATGAGAGTTTCAAGCGATTTTTTTACATTTTTCAACTTTGCACGTTCCTTACCATGAGATAATGAGACTATTTGCGCTGTGCCTTTGCAAAATTACTCATTATGGTTCCCTTAACATATCTACATTCACAGGTACCACCTAGTTTACAAATAAAAATGTTATTGCGAAATTAGTAAAATATCAGAAGCGTTAAAAGTTAATGACAAAAGTCCATATATATTCGATTAGAGTTTTATTCTAGTTCGAGGCCAAAAAATATTTCTATTTATGATATTCTCATAATAGAGTATTTTTAATTTATTGCTTTAAAGAAGTTACTCATCTCATAGTACAGATGGGGCATTCCATGTGAAATCGGACACTTTGAAAAACTTTTTTTTTAGATTTTCCCAATTTGCTTACAGTTTTTAGTACCCTTCGAAAACTCCTTCGTGGTAAATTTTCAGATTTTTTGATGACCCGTTCAAAAGATATCTAATTTTTAAAAATTGGTAGTTTGTTCCTTTACTCAAACTTCTTTTAATCATAACTTCTTCAATAATGGTCCAAATTTCAAATTTTTTTGTTCAAAATTTTTGTTTTTTTACGTACGTTCTAAAAAAAAATTCCAAAAAATTCTTAAAAGCGCTCCAGTATGCGATTTTTAAGTTTTAAAATTTTAACCTCATTTTTGAAAATGTTTGTACACTTCGATTTTTTTGAAATTTTTTTGTGTAAAACTTCTATCAATTCTACAAATTTTTTGCCCAGGAAGATCGTGGTATAACGATTATTACTATTTTTTAAAATTTTTTGAAAACATTTTATTGTAATTTTCCAATCTTAAAATCTTTTCTACTGCGCCAATGGTGCCTCATAGAGGGGTCCTTTATAAGACCGACCCCCATTAATTTTTACGTCTTAACATTTCTTTGGAACAAACTAATACCCTATCTCCAATTTATAAGGGGGCTCCCACACAAAACGACATTTTTTAAAATTTGTTCCAACTGCTCTAACTGCCCTAATAGTGCCCTTAGAGCAACAAAATGTATGACCCATACATATAACAGTTGGAGCAAATTTTATAAAAATTTAATTTTGTATGGGAGCCTACTTAGGGAGTGGAGATAGGGCGTAAGTATGTTTTACAAAAATGTTGGAGGGTAAAAATAAATGGGGGTCGGTCTCACTAATGATCCCTCTCGGACGCACCATTGGACCGGTAGCAGCTGATTAAATAAAACAAATTTACAAAAAATAAAAGAAATTGTATGGGGACCGCCTTAACAGTTAAAGATAGAGGGTAGGTTTGTTCAGAGAAAATGTTTGGACTAAAAAAATATTGTGGGTCGGCCATGCATTTTGTTGCTCTAATTGCCCTATTAGGGCAGTTAGAACGGTTGGAGCAAATTTTAAAAAATGTCTTTTTGTGTAGGAGCCCCCTTAGAAATTGGAGATAGGGTATTAGTTTGTTCCAAAGAAATGTTAAGACGTAAAAATTAATGGGGGTCGGTCTTATAAATGACTCCTCTAAGACGCACCATTGGTGCAGTAGTAATGATTTTAAGATTGGAAAATTTACAATAAATTTTTTTAAAAAAATTAAAAAAAATAGTAATAATCGTTATCCCACGATCCTCCTGGGCAAAAAATTTGTAGAATCGATAGAAGTTTTAAACAAAAAAATTTCAAAAAAATCGAAGAGTAAAAACATTTTCAAAAATGAGATTTAAATTTTAAAACTTAAAAATCGCGTACTAGAGCGTTTTTAAGAATTTTTTGGGATTTTTTTTTAGAAAGTACGTAAAAAAACAAAAATTTTGAAAAAAAAATTTGAAATTTGGACCATTAATGAAGAAGTTATGAGTAAAAAAAGTTTGAGTGAAGGAACAAACTAGCAATTTTAAAAAAATCGATATCTTTTGAACGGGTCATCAAAAAATCTGAAAATTTACCACGAAGGAGTTTTCAAAGGGTACTGTAAACAAATTGGGAAAATCTAAAAAAATATTTTTTCAAAGTGTCCGATTTGACATGGAATGCCCCATATAAAGAAGACATTTCTAAGGTTGGGGTGTCTCGTCATATCGGCCATAACGGGGAATAACGGGGATTAAGGGGTTCAAAACATGGGTAAAAAAATGGCGAACAAAATAGTTTTCTGGATTTTCAGAAATTTCTGTGAAAATGTGTTAATTTTTCGGCGTATTAATATGAAGACATAGACCTACGATATCCATATAAATACGAAATAATCTTAAATTATTAAATTTAAGTCGTCATGTATTTTTGCTCTAGACGATATTCCTGTTAGTTCGGAAGTTATCGAAATTTTCCCGAAAGTCCACATTGTTTCATACGGGGACAACGAAATTTAAGCGCTGATATGGCCGATAAGGCGAGACACACCAACCTTAAAATCGTCTCTTTTATATATATTTTAAGTTTTAGACAAATCGGTTCATAAGGGTTGAGATACTTCCCTTGTAAGTGGATGTTTAAAAAAAGTACATTCTAAATTCTTACCAAATAGTACAATATTTAAATTTATTTCTATCATCACAAACGCTTTATATCAGTGGCGTATACAGGGGGGGGGGGGGCCGGGGGCCCGGGCCCCCCCGAAATGATTTCACAAATTTCAGGATTTGGTATCAAATAACAAGTACAATATTAAAAAACTTCTTAAGGAAATTCGAAAAACAAGAATCCAAAATTTTTGGAAGAAAAATGTTTTGAAATTGAAAATTTTTTTGTTAGAATTTGAAACTTTTCAACTTAAGATTCTTAGAGATGGGCAAAGGGTAAATACCCAAATGGTAAATACCCGGTAAAATAGATAAATTGGGTAAAAATGGGTAAATACCCGGGTATTTACAAAAAAGGTGGGTATAAACTATTTTGCAACCAAATTTAATGAATTTTATATTAGATTTTATTAATAAAAATAAAAATTATTACAGAGCAGTTGGAAAATAAGAACTTAAGTCAATAACTATATTTTATATTTATATTTATATTTATTTAGTTTTTTCATTATTAAAACAATAAGAATAAATTCTTTTATAGTTCAACGGGTATTACATAAAGATTGACATAATTAATTAGTACAATAAATAATTAAAAAAAAGCAGTAAAATAGCAATAATAATAAAACAGTAATTAAAATATAAAATGATTGCAATAACAATATATTAAGTCAAGACAAAATAAAGTAAAGAAGCTATAGTTATATATTCATATTTATTTTTGGAACATTACATTATTAAATCGGAATCACTGTCACTGAATGTTTCATCGTCACTTTAAGGAATGGGTGATATCAATGGAAGTGGAATGCGTTTCCTCAAATGGATTACCAAAATCGATTTCATCCTCAGCCGGTACAATCTTTGGGGAAGTATGCTTTTGTCGTATGTCTTTATTGGCAAGATTCCAGTTATGTGCTATAAAACATACTTTTCCGGCATTATCTGCAGTTAATCAGTTTCGTTTTTTGAGTGGATAAAACTTTGAGTGCTGAATGAGCGTTCAGTGGCAGCAGAAGTGCATGGAGCAGTCAATATAAGAACCGCTATCAATTCTGTGGACACACAAATACATTTCCACCATGTAGAAGGAGATATATCTTCTACGCAGCTCCACACAAACTTGTTGTCCCACAAATCCTCTCTAGCTTTATAGTTTTCTAGGTCCACCATTACATTTATTTTCAAATTGGTATTCATTTCATAAATAAACTCCATTGCAGATGAACTTAAATCGTGCCCTTGGACACGATTTAGGAAACTAGCAGCCAAATGTATTGGTTTCATAGACATTTCCATCCTTTTATCAAAATAAAAACAAATCCTTTTATAAACATAAAAACAAATTATTAATTTCAAATGTCGTTTCAGTTAAATGACAGACAGAGCTTGCCATATATTGTATTTCAAATGTTTTTTATAAATACCCAAATAAATTCCCAAAAAAGGTATTTATCTTTTATTTACCCGGTATTTACCCATGCCTCGGGTAAATACCGGGTAGAATCCCATCTCTAAAGATTCTAATGAAAAAATATCGTAGAACCTGAAGCTTTATGTACACAAAAAATTAACCTAATTGTAAGTAAATTGTAGTCAAATATTAAAAGGCGCCTTTGTCTTTTAGAAAAATGTGTCAGAACGAGCCTATTTCATAAAAAAAAATGTCTCAGAATCTAAAACTTTCTCTAAGAAAAATGTCTAAGAATCTAAGACTTTTTCTATAAGAATAATGTCTAAAGATATTAGCCTTTTTCTCAGAATCTAAGACTTTTTCTATAGGACAAATGTCTCAGGATCTGAGACTTTTTCTATAAAAAATTATTTTCTATATAAAAAATGTTTCAGAATCTGAGAACTTTCCATAGGAATAATGTCTCTGAATCTGAAAAATGTCTCAAAATCTGAGATTTTTTCTATAAAAAAAATTCTTAGAGTATGAGGATTTTCTATATGAAAAATGTTTTAGAATCTGTGAACTTTCTATAGGAATAATGTCTCTGAACATGAGAATTTTTCTTATAATCTAGAAAAATTTCTCAGAATCTTATACTTTATTTACGAAAAATGTCTCAGAATCAACGAATTTTTCTTAAGGAAAATTATATCAAAATCTAAGATTTTGTGTATGAGAAAAATGTCTCAGAGACACAAGCCGAGACTTTTTGTATAGAAAAATGCTCCAAATCGGAGACTTTTTCTATTGTAAAAATATTTTTTTCTATAAGAATAATGTCTCAGAATCTGAGTATTTTTCTATGGGAAAAATATTTCAGAATCTGAGACTTTTTCTTTAAGAAAATGAAAATGTTTCAGAATCTGCCAATTTCCTATAGGAAAAATGTCTCAGAATCTGAGACTTGTTCTATAGGAAAATGTGTAAGAATTTAGGACTTTTTCTATAGGAAAAGTGTTTAAGCATCTGAGACTTTTTCGATAGGAAAAATGTCTCAGAATCTAAGAAATTTTCTGTAGAAAAAATGTCAGAGACATTTTCTATAGGAAAAATGTCAAAGAATCTGAGACTTTTTCTATAGGAAAAATGTCGAAGAATCTGAGACGTTTTCTATAAGAATCTGAGACTTTCTATAGGAAAAATGTCTCAGAATTAGAAAATTTTTCTATAGAAAAAATGTCTAAAAATCTTACATGATCATCGTATACATGTCTCATGTTCCTTTCGTCCTGTTTAAACATTATAATCATATTGGCATAATTTCGAACTAAATGCTTAGGAATACGCGTGTAAGATTCAGTGGCGGAAAATAGGAAAATTGTCTCAGAATCGGAGAGTTTTTCTTTAGGAAAAAGATTTTAGAATTTATGACTTTTTTATAATGTTTTCTTTTTAAAAAGGTCTCAGAATGTGAATTATTTTTCTTATATGTTTCAGAATCTTAGATTCTGGGAAAATGTCTTACAATCGGAGTCTTTTCTTTTGGAAAATTATTTTATGAATATGTTTATAGAATCATTTTCTAAAGTGACTTTTTCCCATTTCCTCTTTGACTTTTTCTGTAATAAAAACTATCTTAACTGGAAATTGTCATAGAATCTTAGACTTTTCTTTGAAAAAAATTCAGATTCTGATAATCTTCTTTGTAAAAATGTATTTGCATCTGATACAATTCACCCTATAAAAAAAGGCTTGTCTCTCAAAAAGTTTTAAAATATGTATAAAAAAATTTTAATTTTTTCCCCCAAGAGTTTTAAACTTACACAAAAAAGAAGAACTTACACATTAAGTTTAAGGAAAATATCAAGAAAAATTCTAAAACATGTGCTGTTATGTAAATTTTTTGTAAAAAAAAAATTGAAAAAAATTTTGGGCCCCCACCGAAATAAAATCCTGGATACGCCCCTGCTTTATATGAACGTGTTGTTTTAAACAAATATTACTCTAAAAACTGCAACAAAAATAGTTTTAATGTTTTATGTTCTAACCGTAAAAAAAAAACAGCAAAGAGTTGGCGGGGGAGCACAAAATGTTAAACAAACACTAAAAACCAAAAGTGTCGCATTACATTGGCTCCAAGGGTGCGTAAAAGGGATTGTGTGTTTAAAAAAAAATAAAAAATCAACTCAATTTTATAAAAAAAAGCTAACCGTGCTTGGTAAAAAATGGTGTTGTATGTATGGTGAAAAGCGCATATTAAACTTATTTTTTTTTTGTTTTGTTTCTCAGCACACTAATGCAGTTAAATACGTGTATAAACTATTGTTGCATGTATGGTATGCAATTAAAAAAATACTATGACAGTTTTGTTTTTTAATTTTTTTATACCCTCCACTCTAGTGATAGAGGGTATATATAAGTTTGTCATTCCGTTTGTAACACATCGAAATATTGGTCTAGGACCCCATAAAGTATATATATTCATGATCCTTGATCGATTTTAAGTCGATCTAGCGTTGTCCGTCCGTCCATCCGTCCGTCCGTCCGTCTGTCTGTCTGTCCGTTGAAAACACGCTAACTTTTGAAAGACTTTATAGAGGCTCCTGAAGTTTGACATATATGTTGACCATTTACCGGGTCAGGTTGGAATTGCAATCCAGCCAAATCGGTCCAGTGGTTCAAGATTACGAGATTAAAACCACTCTAACTTTCGAAAGACAATTCTGAGGGTGCTGAAACGTGTTATATATCTTTGTCGTTCCTCAAGTCTGTTTGGTTTTGAATTTCAGAAAAATCGGTTCAGTGGTTCAAAAGTTATAAGCAAGGCTCTGAATTTCAGATTCTTTTCACCTTAAACTCTTGAAAACTCTTGAAACAAGTTTTAAAAGCATGGTGAAATACCAGTTTTTTTAAAACTTGTTGTTGTTTGTTTTCCTGCCGTGGGGTGCATTTTAGTTGTTAGACAAGTAAATATTTGTTATTGTTTTGTTTTTGTTAGTGTAACTGTATGTAACGGTGTATAGTAAGTATTTTTGAAAAAAAAAAAACAAATAAATAATACGGGTTAGTTTGTTTTTGGTTTTTAAAGAAGAGGATGGTAAAATAAAAAGAGAGAAATATGTGAAATAGTTTTTTTTTTGTGTTACCTATAGGTATAAAACAACAAAAATATTTTACAAAGTAATTTTGTTACTCAAAGAAGTTGTACACTAAAAAATATATACACTCAAAAAAATGTTACACTCAAAAAAATGAAACACTCAAAAAAAATGTTTTTTTTTAATTTAATTATTTTTTTTTTTAATGAAATGTCGCACTCAAAAAAATGTTGACAGTCAAAAAAATTTTACACTCAAAAAAATTTGATTGATTAAAAAAAAGTTCTACTCAAAATAATATATTTCTAATAAAAAATTTGTAATGCAATTTTTTTAGAAAATTACTACTATCAGATAACATTGTGGAGGGTATTCATAGATTCGACCAAGTCGAATTTAATTTTTCTACTTGTTTGTTTAATGAAATAGTGACAGAAAAAACTATATTATCAAACAAACACGTATACCTTTTTTTGTTTATGGGGTTTAGAGATATGTAATTATAATTTGTTGTAGTATATGATGGGAGCAATGGGGGGTGTGAAACAAAACCATAGGCAATAAGGCCATATGGCCGTATTTCCCAATTAGTTGAGAAATAAGGCCATATGACGCTATTACCAACCACTGTTGGAAATAAATCCATATATGGCTTTGTTACTCATTTGAATATATTTTAAAAATGTTCATCATTATTTTGATGAGAGTGTGGAAATATATTTCCAGGTAAATCCTGATACCCAAAAAAAAAATATTAAGCGAAGCCGCTAAATTAATTTATTGAGTTTGAAATGGCGTACGGACATATAGCCCAAGGTCTAATCGCCCAAAACTATTAATGTCATATCGCCCAAGCTGCGACATATAGCCCAAAATGATAGGTCTAAAAATGTAATTTCTTCCAAAACCAAATTGTCAAAAAATCTAAAATATTTTTTTTTGACGAACTCTACGACGACTTCTATGACTTGTTTTTTTTTTTTTAATAAAGGTTTTCTGCGTAGCCGGCCTTTGGTCGGGCTTAGGGATTACATACTCCACGCATTAAACCCACCCTCTCTGCAAACCAAAGCTATTTTGGTTATCAGGCCTTTTTGAGGCATAACAAATTTGATAGCGCAAAGGCCTGCTACCCTAGAAAACTTTACTTTACGGAGAGGGTGAGGTAAATGCACGGCTACACAGAAACCCCCCCCCCCCCCCCCGGGAGTAATTTCTAGGTTGCCTAAAAGTCAAATCAAGTAAAGAATTTTAATTCTGCTTTGCCAAGTGTAATGATACCCTCCATAATGTTATTAAAATAATAGCAAAAAATTTAATTTAAAAAAAAAAAATTGAAGAAAAATGTTTTGTTAAAAAAATTAGTTAAAAATACAAATTTTGAGAAAAAATAATTTAAAAAAATAAAGCAAAGCAACCAGAAACAAAACTATTGTATTTTAAAGTATTAGGTTATGTTGAATTTACCAAAATGTATAAAATGTCGTTGATTCTGAGTTCTTTTGCCTATAGTTAAAACTCTCAGATTCTGAAAAATTTATCTGAGACATTTTTGCAATCGAAAAATTCACAGATTCTGGGATATTATTCTATAGAAAAATTCTCAGAAATTTTACTATACAAAAAGTCTCAAATTCTGAGACATTTTTTCTATACAAAAATTCTCAGATTCTGAAACATTTTTTCAATAAAAAAATTCTCAGATTCTCATATTTTTTTCTATAGAAAACGTTTCAGATTTTGAAAATTTTTGCAATGGAAAAATTTTGTAAAACTTTTTCCTATAGAAAATGTTTCAGATACTAAACATTTTTCCTATAGAAAAATTCTCAGAGATACTGAGACGTTTTTTTATAAAAAACGTTTTAGATTCTGAGACATTTTCTCAGATTCTATGATATTTTTTTCCATAGGAAGGTCTCATATTCTAAGACATTTTCTCTACAGAAAAACTCTAATATTCTGAGACATTCTTTCTATAGAAAAATTCTCATATTCTGAGACATTTTTTCTATAGAAAAATTCTCAGATTCTGAGACATTTTTTCTATAGAAAAGTCTCAGATTCTGAGACATTTTTTCTATAGAAAAGTCTCAGATTCTGAGACATTTTTTTCTATAGAAAAGTTTCAGATTCTGAGACATTTTTTCTATGGAAAAAATCTCAGATTCTGAGACATTTTATCAATAGAAAAGTTTCAGATTCTGAAATATTTTTTCTATAGAAAAAGTCTCAGATTCTGAGACATTTTTTCAATAGAAAAAGTCTCAGATTCTGAAACATTTTTTCTATAGAAAAATTCTTAAATTCTGAGACATATTTTCTGTAGAAAAAACCTAAGATTCTGAGACATTTTTTTTATAGAAAAATTCTCAGATTCTGCGACATTTTTTCTATAGAAAAATTCTCAGATTCTGAGACATTTTTTCTATAGAAAAAGTCTCAGATTCTGAGACATTTTTCCTATAGCAAAAGTCTCAGATTCTGAGACATTTTTCCTATAGAAAAAGTCTCAGATTCTGAGACATTTTTCCTATAGAAAAAGTCTCAGATTCTGAGACATTTTTCCTATAGAAAAAGTCTCAGATTCTGAGACATTTTTCCTATAGAAAAAGTTTCGGATTCTGAGACATTTTTCCTATAGAAAAAGTCTCAGATTCTGAGACATTTTTCCTATAGAAAAAGTCTCAGATTCTGAGACATTTTTCCTATAGAAAAAGTCTCAGATTCTGAGACATTTTTCCTATAGAAAAAGTCTCAGATTCTGAGACATTTTTCCTATAGAAAAAGTCTCAGATTCTGAGACATTTTTCCTATAGAAAAAGTCTCAGATTCTGAGACATTTTTCCTATAGAAAAAGTCTCAGATTCTGAGACATTTTTCCTATAGAAAAAGTCTCAGATTCTGAGACATTTTTCCTATAGAAAAAGTCTCAGATTCTGAGACATTTTTCCTATAGAAAAAGTCTCAGATTCTGAGACATTTTTCCTATAGAAAAAGTCTCAGATTCTGAGACATTTTTCTTATAGAAAAAGTCTCAGATTCTGAGACATTTTTCTTATAGAAAAAGTCTCAGATTCTGAGACATTTTTCTTATAGAAAAAGTCTCAGATTCTGAGACATTTTTCTTGTAGAAAAAGTCTCAGATTCTGAGACATTTTTCTTACAGAAAAAGTCTCAGATTCTGAGACATTTTTCTTATAGAAAAAGTCTCAGATTCTGAGACATTTTTCTTATAGAAAAAGTCTCAGATTCTGAGACATTTTTCTTATAGAAAAAGCCTCAGATTCTGAGACATTTTTCTTATAGAAAAAGTCTCAGATTCTGAGACATTTTTCTTATAGAAAAAGTCTCAGATTCTGAGACATTTTTCTTATAGAAAAAGTCTCAGATTCTGAGACATTTTTCTTATAGAAAAAGTCTCAGATTCTGAGACATTTTTCTTATAGAAAAAGTCTCAGATTCTGAGACATTTTTCTTATAGAAAAAGTCTCAGATTCTGAGACATTTTTCTTATAGAAAAAGTCTCAGATTCTGAGACATTTTTTTTATAGAAAAAGTTTTCTTATAGAAAAAGTAATTTTTCTTATAGAAAAAGTCTCAGATTCTGAGACATTTTTCTTATAGAAAAAGTTTCAGATTCTGAAAGAAAAATTTTCTATAGAAAAAAGTGCTTCCTTTTAAAAAATGATGCTTTATAAAATCACTCTTATAATTTATATTTAAAGACAAGCACCATCTCATTATAAACATCCTCATCCTCATAGAAATGCATACATATAAATAACACTTAACCATTGCCATACAAAAAATAAACACATACATTCATTCATTCACAATAAAAGGAATGAATGTTAAACCTCATTAGAATGCCGCATATATGAGCATAATTTGCTAAAACAATAAAGAGTAATAAAGTATAACAGTTACAACACAAGCACATATACATAGACACACAAAAGAAAACTAAACAAAAGCAAAAATACAACTATCCCTCGATTTCGATATAAAATAACTAAAAATCGTGTACAAAAATGCTTTAATTTTGCTGAAAAATCTCAAAATTCATACTTATAATATATTAACTTAACAATTTCGATAATTTAAACAACAAATTCCTTAATTTACAAGAACACGAAATGAAATCACTTATGACAGTTATCTTGTTAATCGAGGATCCCTTGTGCAAAAAAAGAAATAGGCAAACAAAAATTGTTAAAACAAAGAAATAAAAAAAAAAAACACTGAGCGCTTATGTTTGTTATACACATACACATACAACACACACACTCAACGGCAGTAATATACAAACACAAGTACACAAAAGGATTACATTTAATGAAATAAAATGAGCAAAGAATTAACACAATAGAAGACATGACAGCTATTTTGTTCTAACAGCCCACATACAAACACACAAACACACATACACACACAGGGACACTTCCCAGTTGGCCAAAACGTCGTAGACGACGCTGTCTTCAACGATTTCGTAAGTAATAGTTAAGAATTTGTCGTTCAAGACATGTGTCGATTGAATTTTCTCTAACGACAATGCAACGGAAATATTCGCTAACGACTAGCTGCATGACAAAATACTCAACTGGTCTTGTGTAACATCCAGTTGAAGACAAGTTAAGCGACAAAATCTAGTACTTGTCGTGTATAGAAAATATATTGAAGACAAGATGACCGAAAATGTCTTTAAGTTGTCTTCGGCCAAATTTGGTTCACGACAAAACAAGCGACAATCACTCTTATGTGCCGTGTATTTAAATTCCGTTAACGACAAGATGAGCGATTATGTCTTAAATATGTCGTCAGTTGATGACGATTGAAGACAATATGAGCGACAATATCTTAATGTTGTCGCCAGCTAAACTATGTTGATGACAATATGAACGACAACTTCTTTTAGTTGTCATCTATTGCTCTTGGTTTACGACAGGCTGACCGACAATATATAAGGACTCTCGTCAATCGCACTCTCCGTTGACGACAATATAGGCGACAATTTCGTTAAATTGTTATTTAATGCTCTTTCTTTATGGTCGACGATATTTAATATTTGTCGTGTGCTTACTTGCCTTAACTCTGTTTTGCGAGAAACAAACCAAATAACGGGACCATAATAGCGACAATAAAAAATATAAAATGTATATAAGTAAAATAGTTAGTTGTTCATAAAAATTAATCGAAAAAGGTGCATTTTGTGAGTCGTGATCTTAAAATAATATGTTAAAAAAGTTTTAAGTAGAACATACAAAACTTTACATGGATCATCAAATTGTAAATGGAATCTTCAACTTGTTTATTGCTTTTTTTAAAAATTAATTTGGAAAATTATGTATTAACATATTTATGTATGTATTTTTTCATTATTTTAATAATAATATTTTCTTATTACTTAACGTCATTTTTAACATAAAAAAGTTAAATTTAAGTATAAAAAATAATGTTCTTAAAAATTAAATAAATGAATTTAAATAAAAATTAATAAAAAAAATATGTATAATCTTTTTTTGTTGAAGAAAATGTCTCTTATACGGTCGTGTACGACTGTATGGGCGCAAGTGTCGCTCAAGTAGTCGTCGATGACCCTATGAGGGAATGTTTCGCCTGAACGGTCGTCAACGATTATATAGAAGATAAGGTCACCTATATGGTCGTCAACGATAAAGTGAAGGACACAGTCGATCAAAAGGTCGTACACGATAATTTGAGGGCATAATCGCTAACATCGTCGTCGTAAAAATTCATGACACTCTGAGCGACAGTGTCGCTCATCTCGTCTTGTATGATTTTTGGATCTTTTGTGTGAGCGTGTCGTTCACGACTTGTGTGGACTGTCCTCCATCTGTCTTCAACGATTTACATGGGTCGTGCACCCGTCGTCTAAGATGTCTTGAAGACAGAGCCAACTGGGTTAC
>CAWUER010000677.1:67659-116830 GCA_963921195.1 Pegoplata infirma | reverse complement strand
TCGAAACAAAAACCTTCCGCATAAACCTCTTTTTCTAAAACCCTGTCTAGAAAAAAAATTACAAAATATTTTTTTTTTTTTCAAACATATCGCTGTTAAACGCTTAAAAATAAACTATAAGTGGCAAAAAAAAAATTAAAAAATCTGTAAAAAATTTCGGTCTACAAAAAACTTGAGAAAAAGTCAATCTTGCACGTCCGTTTTTCTTTTTTTTTTTAAATATTTGGTAGGAAAATTACATTTTTAAGAAGAAAAAATATTAAAACCTAAGAAAATTTTGTGTTTTTATAATAATATTGATGCTTATTTCTTTTTTTAAATTTGTATATACCCAACTTAAAAGAGATTTATGCGAAAACTTTTTTTAAGCCAGCGAAAAGGGGAGACCGCCATTCTTTATAGTTTTTCATGCTCTATACCACCTCCATAGGCCCGATTTGATATTTTTAAAAAATGTTCAAAAGTTATATCCCTAATGTACACACAAAAAATTATTGGCTAAAAATTTTTAATTAAATCTATTGATCAACAAAATTTAAATGAGTCAATTAAATTTTTGATTAAAATTTTTGTTATTTTTTCCTCTTTATTTTTTTGAACACATTTATTCAAAACAAGTAAGAGTGTTAAATTCGGCTGTGCCGAATCTTGTATACCCTCCAACATGCAAAAAAAAAAAAAAATGCAGGGGCGTTTCTATTTTTTTTGGGGGGGAGGGGGGGTCAGGGGGTTGCTTTTAGTAATTGAGGGGGGGGGGGGCAAATTTTCCATCGAATTTGTGTTTAAAAATTCATTCTTATGCTTTTTGCACTAAAGAAATACAAGATTATCATTATTTTAAAAAAATGTTTTATTCCACGCCCATAAGAGGGGGGCGGGCAGAAAAAACGACATTTCTTAATTCTCTGGGTCCAAATGCAGGACTTTGAACTTTTTGTGGCATAAAAATGTTGCATTTGTTAAACAAAAACACAAAAAATCATGTAAGAATATGGTATTTTTCAGAGGTTGGTTTAGTTCTTCAAGGGGGAACTTTTTTCCCCCTGGTCCGATTTTGCTCATTTACGAACTTAACCTGCCTATGAACATAAGACATATTCGTGCCAAATGTCGGGAGTCTATCTCTTTTATTTTGGACTGCATCGTGTTAACTACAGACGGACAGACGGACAGACGGACGGACGGACAGACGGACGGACGGACATCGCTAGAATGTCTTAGAATCGATCACTGATCATAAATATATATACTTTATGGGGTCCTAGACCGATATTTTGATGCGTTACACACGGAATGACAAAGTGAGTATACCCCCATACTGTAGTTGGAGGGTATAAAAATACAAAGTAATTGGGTTTTAAAAAAAGATAAATTTTTTCATAATTTTGTCATATGCCTTCAATTCATTCGTTAAATCAATCATTATTTTGATTGCCTATAAATAAAAAAATGATCACACTTGTAATCAAAATCTAAAAAATGTTTGATTGACAAAATATTCAATTAATCACCTACCAATTGAAGATTGGTATAACAATTTTCTTTATTGGAGGAATTTCATTAAAAAAATTAATTGAATCCGCGTTCTTGTTGATTGAAATTTGATTCAAATTCTTTCCTTGTACATTCGGGAGAATGTTGCGTACCAGCTTTGGCCACATCTCGGTTGTGGCAATTCGGAATTTAATACCCATTGGGTTAAATTCCAAATAAGGTCGCATGTTCTTCACTTCGGGTTCATCAACAGAAGCCAAAACATGGAAAGGGAGAGGGCACACAGAAAAAATATAGGGGAAACAAATTTGAGTAATCACTTGTTTAAATTTAAAAACAAATATTGAGTAATTTTTTAACTGGCGCAATTAAAAATTTACTTAAAAATTTTAAAAACAATTTGAGCAAATAATTTAATAAAAATTTAATAGTTTTTTATTTTTTTTTTTTTAACTCTCATAGTTTTTTGAATTCTCGTTTAGTTTATAGTTTTTTGTGTATGTATATGAAAGTTTGTAATAGTCTTTATAAAATTTTCCTATGTTTTCAAGACATAAATATGTTTGATTAAGTTTGAAAAAAAAAAGTTTTTTTGTTTTTTTTAATAAAAAAATTTAAAACTTTGTTGAACTTAAAAAAAAATAGATAAATTTTAAATAAATTTTTAATTGTGCCAATTAAAAATTTACTCAAATTTTTTTTTTCAAACATTTAATAATTTTTTATTAAAAATTTACTCAATACTATTAAATCGTTTACTGGTGCAAAATTGAGTAATTTTTTACTCAATAGTATTAAAAATTCACTCAAATATTTTTTTTTTTTTGTGCACATATGCCTTTGACTCCATTTCTGACTGATTCACCAGAATTCTTGAGAATTTCCCGGTTGAAAAATTGTTGTTGCTGACGATTTCAATGTCCTCAATTCTTTCTGGATTTGTCATGCCAGCCAGGCGACTCATGAGGGCCAATATGTTGATCTCTTCGCTGCACACCATCCAACACATATTCCATTTGTTGAAGGGCAGTTTCAAAATATTCTCGACCTTTTCCTTACTTCGCACAATGACAAGTATTAAGTTGAGTTACTTGCACCTCTCAGCAACTCAGATCAACTTATTATTTTCGATTTTCTTGTTATATTCGGCAATTCGTGGTGCTTCTTATCCGGCGCCGAAACGCTAGGTAAGTATTTGTTTATGGAAAGCAGGGATCATCGAGCGTTATAAAGGATGTGCAGAAACACGAAGAGGGGACATCAAATGGTTATGCTGCAAAAAAAAATTATCTTGCATTTTTGATTGCAGCATAATGCACTTTTTATACCCTCCAACCACAGCAAGGGGGTATACTCACTTTGTCATTCCGTGTGTAACGCATCGAAATATCGGTCTAGGACCCTATAAAGTATATATATTATTGATCAGTGATCGATTTTAAGACATTCTAGTGATGTCCGTCCGTCCGTCTGTCCGTCTGTAGAGGGCACAATACAGTACAAAATAAAAGAGCTAGACTTCCGAAGTTTGGCACGAATATGTCTTATATTCCTAGGCAGCTTAAGTTCGGAAATGGGCGAAATCGGACTAAGGGGAAAAAATTTCCCCCTTAGAGAACTAAACCAACCTTAGAAAAACCGAATTTTTTGCAGTATTTTTTGTACTTTTCTTAAGCAAATTCAACGTCTATTACCAACTCCTCAAAAAAAGACGCCCCTGTATTTTTTTATACCCTCAAACCACAGTATGGGGTATACTCACTTTGTCATTCCGTGTGTAACGAATCGAAATATCGGTATAGGACCCCATAAAGTATACATTTTATTGATCAGTGATCGATTCTAAGACATTCTAGCGATGTCCGTCCGTCCGTCTGTCCGTCTGTAGAGGACACGATACAGTCCAAAATAAAAGAGCTAGACTTCCGAAGTTTGGCACGAATATGTCTTATATTCCTAGGCAGGTTAATTTCGGAAATGGGCAACATCGTACTAAGGGGAAAAAAGTTCCCCCTCGGAGAACTAAACCAACCTAAAAAAACGCATATTTTGCAGGGTTTTTTGTACTTTTGCTAAGCAAATGCAACATTTTTATCTCAGAAGAAGTTCAAAATCGCAAGACGAAGGTGCCCCTAACGTTTCCCACCAAAAAATTAATTTAGAAAATCTTTGTGGTGCTTATGAAGCAAAATGTTGGAAAAATAATTTTTTTTCATGCTTTTTGAAAATATTTTCCACAAAACTCCACAAAAAAATTTCTAAATCAATTTTTTAAAAAATTTTAATTGTTGGACAGGTTTATAGCAATAAGTAAAAAAAATCGAACTAACATAAACAAACGCCGCGATACGGGTCTTATAATTTAGCCTCTATTTTCACCCCTTATTCTCAGCATCGACATAACTTTTGCTAACCTGAATTTGTACCACAGTGTAATTCCTAAAAAGCGAAATTAATAAAAAAAAATTCCAAAAAATGGGAAAATTTGAAGAATTTTGAGAAAAAAAAAATACAAAAATAAATTAATCAAAAATTGTTTAAAGAAAATGCCTGCAAATTTTGTGCTCATGTCCAAAACATTAAATCATGATAATGTTTTGCGGAAGATTTGGGTGTACTTGTCAAAGCAAAGTCTTTTTTAGAGAAAATAATGTTACATTACTTTGCTATTTCATGCAAAACGAATTGAAATATCAGTCGGAGGACCCCATTAAAAAAACCAAAAGAGCTTTACATTTCGTAAGTGAGTGCAAAACTAAGTGCAAAAAAGTGCATTTTGGATAGTATAAAAGATTCGGCACCAAAGAATATAACACCCTCACTTGTTTTATGTGCATTTGATAAACAAATGGAAAATTTTTATGCGAAAAGCTTTGACTTGATAAAAAAGTAGTTTTGGTAAAAACAAGTAGAAAAATTAAGTTCGACTTGGTTGAATCTATGAATACCCTCCACAATGTTATCTGATAGTAATTTTCTAAAAAAATTTCAAAAAATTGCATTACAAAATTTCTTATTAGAAATATATTATTTTGAGTAAAACTTTTTATTTTTTAATCAATCAAATTTTTTTGAGTGTAAAATTTTTTTGACTGTCAGAATTTTTTTGAGTGTGTCATTTCATTAAAAAAAAATAATGTATACATTTTTTTTGAGTGTAACATTTTTTTTGAGTGTAACATTTTTTTTAGTGTAAATATTTTTTTAGTGTACAATTTCTTTGAGTAACAAAATTACTTTTTAAAATATTTTTGTTGTTTTATTCCTACATGTAATACAAAAAAAACTATTTCACATATTTCCCTCTTTTTATTTTATCATCCTGTTCTTTAAAAATCAACAACAAACTAACATTCAATCATTTACATAAGTCCAACTTTTTTTGATTTTTTCCAAAAAATACTTACTATACACCGTTACATACAGTTACAAAAACAATAACAAAACAATAACAAATATTTACTTGTCCAACAACTAAACTGCACCCCACGACAAGAAAACAAACAACAACAAGTTTTAAAAAATTGGTATTTCACCATGCTTTTAAAACTTGTTTAACGAGTTTTCAACAGTTTAAGGTGAAACTACTGTGAAATTCAGAGCTTTGCTTATAACTTTTGAACCACTGAACCGATTATGCTGAAATTCAAAACCAAATAGACTTGGGGAACGACAAATATATATGCTAAGCTTCAGCCCCCTCAGAATTGTCTTTCGAAAGTTAGAGGGATTTTAATCTTGTAAATTCGCAAAATACCCTTGCCGAAATTTACTCTTTTGCTCATAACTTTTGAACCACTTGACCGATTTCGCTGGATTGCAATACCAACCTGACCCGGTAAATATAGAACATATATGTCAAACTTCAGGAGCCTCCGTAAAGTCTTTCAAAAGTTAGCGTGTTTTCTACGGACAGACAGACAGACGGACGGACGGACGGACGGACATCGCTAGATCGACTTAAAATCGATCGAGGATCATGAATATATATACTTTATGGGGTCCTAGACCAATATTTCGATGTGTTACAAACGGAATGACAAACTTATATATACCCTCTATCACTAGAGTGGAGGGTATAAAAAATGATTGTTTTTTCACGAAAAACAAAATTATGTTAAAAAAAATTAATGAACACAAAATTTTTGGTGAAAAAAATTTTGATGAAAAAAAGTTTTTGATGAAAAGACAAATTTTTTGATGTAAAAAAAATTTATGAAAAAAAAAATTGTTTGGTGAGAAAAAATTGATAATAAAAAATTTCTAAAAAAATTTGATGAAAAAATAAATTATGAAAAAAATATGATAAAAAAAAATTTTGAAAAAAAAATTTTGATAAAAAAAAAATATTTGATAAAAAAAAAAAATAATGAAAAAAAACATTGATAAAAAAAAAATTTGATGAAAAAAAATTTTGACGAACAAAAAAAATTATGATGAAAAAGAAAATTTTGGTTAATAAGAAAATTGATGAAAAAAATTGCAGAAAAAAAAAATTATGATGAAAAAAAAAAATTTTTTTTGCTGAACAATAATTATGTTACTTTTTATTCACCAGCTGGTGAAAAACGGGTTTTTTCACCACGAGGTGAATCATTATCCAATTTTTGGTTTAAAGAAAATGAAAATAGTAATTCTTGTTTTCTTTTTCGTTAATAGTCAAACTGAGATGGCGTCCTGCAACTTTTTTAAAATTAGACATCAGCCTAAAAACATTATCATGTTAAAATTTCAAAAAATTTAAAAAAATTGATCGATCGAGTATTTCGATGTGTTACATACGGAATGACAAACTAATATATATTCTCTATCACACGAGTGGTGGGTATAAAAATCTCCTATTATGATGAAGATGATGTGGCTGCAGTTGTGGCTCAAGATCAGTTTTTGATGTTGTTCTGTTGTTAGTGGTATAATTCTTTGTTTTTACCCAAAAATGTTTTAAGAAGTTGTTATGTTCAAAAATACTTTGTAAATTCTAACTACCATTTGATTTTTTTTTTTTTTTTGTTTTCTCAGTCTGTTTGTTGTTTCTCCTGTTATCTAGATATGAATTTTCATGTTTTTCATGTTCTAGTCAGTTAGAACAAAAATATCCACGACATTATATCATAGTTAGGTAAAGGGTTTTGAATAACTTTAAGCGCCCAATATGGCATTATGCTATGAAAATGATGTTAACAAATAAATTTTAAAATCTTTGGTCGGCAAAAAAAAAATAAAAATGTGTGTTACCATAATTGGTAGTTTATGAATTTGTTAAGCTATTAGTTAGAACTACCTACAACTTCTATGTCAAAATTTTATAAAGTTTTTCAAAGCACTTGATAACTTTTTAAACAGGTATTTTTTTAAAATTGATGCTAAGTAATATAATACAACAAGTTCTAGAATATAATATTTTCAAGCAGCATGACTTATGAAACTTGATCTGAGACATTCTTTCAACAGAAAATCTGAGACTAGTAAAGAGTGTGTTAATTTTTGATGAGATTCAACGTCACAATATAAAGTTGTGCCTGATACACCTTCCCCTAGCGACTAAAATAATATTAAAAAAATTTTAACAAGGACACTTTGGGGGATTTTTTTTTGGGGAGCGACGACGCGGTGTCAAGGTACACTTTTCCCCTCGCCATAAATGTTGCTAAATGAAATTAGTTTGGATAAAAAAAAAATTGGAAAAAAAATTTCTGAAAAAAAATGTTAGTGCTTGTTAAAATACTTTTCGATATCCAATTCTGTTCTTACATATCAGCCACCAATCTATTTAAACCATTTTTATGTTATGTCGAATGTAACAAAATTTTCGAGGTGTCCTTACATTATTGTTCATAACTTTCGAACAGCTAAACCGATATCGGCTTAAACATCAGATACTCATATTCCCAATTATATTAACCCATATTGATGAAAAAAAAAAAAATATTGATGAAAAAATATAATTGATGAAAAACAAGTAAGAGTGTCAAATTCGGCTGTGCCGAATCTTTTATACCCTCCCACATGCAAAAAAATAAAATAAAAATGCAGGGGCGTTTTATTTTTTTTTTTTGGGGGGGGGGTCGTGGTGATTGGGGGGTATGACAAATTTCCTTTCAAATATGTGTTTAAAAATTCATTCTTATGCTTTTTGCACCAAAGAAATGCAAGTTTATCATAATTAATTTTTTTTTTATTCTACTCCCATAAAAGGGGGCCGGACCAAAAAAACGACATTTTCTAGTTAAAAATTTTCTTGATAAAAAAAAATTTTTTTTAAAAAATATTGATGAAAAAAATATTTATAAACAAGTAGAAAAATTAAGTTCGACTTGGTCGAATCTATGAATACCCTCCACAATATCATCTGATAGTAATTTTCTAAAAAAAATTAAAAAAATTGCATCACAAATTTTTTATTAGAAATATATTATTTTGAGTAAAATTTTTTTAATCAATCAAATTTTTTTGAGTGTAAAATTTTTTTGACTGTCAGCATTTTTTGAGTGTGACATTTCATAAAAAAAAACAAGTAAGAAAGTTATAGTCGGTCAAGACCGACCATATGATACCCTACACCAGTGTTTTCCGGAAAATAGGTCCCAAGTCCAAACATGGACCGATTGTATCTGTCTTTTGTTAAATCTTTATTAAGTGTAGAAAACACACACCGATCAATTTTAAGTGGAATTGGTTTATTTTTTTGTCAATAGACCAATTTAACTGAATATCGGTCGAAATTTTTATATGGGGGACTAAGTCCAAAAATGGTCCAATTATATTCCGATTTGATAAGGTTACTAAAGTACACTTTTAACACCTAAAAATAAATTTTTTATCAAATATTTCCATTTTTATGAATTTTGAGGGAATTATGTGAATATCGGGAAGGTGGTTTGTATGGGGACTACCAGAAGGACTGACCCGATTCCTTTGAAATTTGGAACGGTGATTTGTGCATACAAAATTTGATTACTTGCTGAATTTCAAAGTGATATCTATTATAATACGGTTATTAGAGTCATTAAAGCCGAATCCAAAGGGGACGTTTGTATGGGGGCTAGGTCTTAACATGGACCGATATTCTCCAATTTCAATAGGCTTCGTCCTTGGGCCAAAAGATGCTTAAGTTTCAAATTTGAAGTCAATTGATTGAAAATTGCGACCTGTATCGTGCTTAAACCGATAGATGGACAGACGGACGGACGGACGGACAGACGGACGGACGGACGGACATCGCTAAATCGACTCAAAAAGTTATTCTGAGTCGATCGGTATACTTGAAGGTAGGTCTAGGACCGATATTTAGGGTAGTTACAAACATCAGCACAAACTCAATATACCCTGTACCACAGAGTGGTGTAGGGTATAATTATGTATACATTTTTTTTTTGAGTGTAACATTTTTTTTAGTGTAAATATTTGTTTTAGTGTACAATTTCTTTGAGTAACAAAATTACTTTGTAAAATATTTTTGTTGTTTTATACCTATATGCAATACAAAAAAAAATATTTCACATATTTCCAACTTTTTATTTTACTTCATTTGATTTTTTTTTTCCAACAATTCTTACTACACTCAACCAAAAATCATTGTATTCCTAAAGAAAATCGTTGTAAATTCAACAGAAATCATTGTTGATTTTGACCCTACAAATATTTATGTTGATTTCAATAAAAATTATTGTCAGTTTTTGTAAAAGTTGATCAACTCGTTTTTTTGTTAATCAACTCGTATTTTATGTAAGTTCAACTCATATTTTTGTAAATATAAGAAATTTTATTATTAAAAAAAAGCTTGTTATTTGTAAATATTCTTTTATTAAGTATAAATCACAATATTATTTTATTTCCGGCTTTTTAAGCTGCAATATTTGAAGATTTTCACACACACTTCGTTTATTTATGTTATGCACCCATTAGCCATTCTCTAGTTATCTGATGATACCAAAACAAAATCCTAAAAAAACAAAAAAACGTTTTAATATAGTATGAATACATAAAGTAATCAATGTATTTTATTACTTACCAAATATTTACAGATCAGATCCTATTTTTATTTATTTTTCTAATATTAAATAATTTTATAAGAAACAAACACATTAAATAATTTTATAAGAGACAAACACATTGCTACCAACTCACTCGTTCACTCGTTGTTATAAAAAAAAAAAAAACGAACGAACAGGGTTGTTTTTTCTTTTTTGTTTTATCTATTGAATTCTGTAGACGCCATTGTAACAATTGAATCAGCTATACTGATTATTCAACGATATCAACATTATTTTTTGTTGAATACGGCATTATTCTGTAAAACTTGATCTACAATGGGTTTACTAATTTTTCTACTAAGATATTTCTATGAGTGTATATACCGTTACATACAGTTACAAAAACAATAACAAAACAATAACAAATATTTACTTGTCTAACAACTAAACTTCACCCCACGACAAGAAAACAAACAACAAGTTTTAAAAAACTGGTATTTCACCATGCTTTTAAAACTTGTTTAACTAGTTTTCAACAGTTTAAGGTGAAACAAATCTGAAATTCAGTGCTTTGCTTATAACTAGGGCAAGTACTTTCATGAAAATGCATGTTTTTACTCGTCACTTTAATCATACAACAAACTAAATATCTATCCGAATCAAGAAATTTGCAATAAAATGGCATTGATTTGTAGTTGCATATTTTTGCATATTTTGGTATAAATGCATATTTTTGCATATTTTCATATAAATTGCACTTTTTTTCAATTATTATCACAATTTTTTCAAAACTCATAGTTAAAACTTAGAAAAAATCCAATTTCTATCAACTATTTTTTGTAGAAAAATTATTTTTTCTTACAGAATTGTTACTCTGAGGCATTTATTGCAGAAATTGGATTCAGATAATAAAGTTTTCAGATTCTGATAAATGTTTCCCATGCTAAAATTTAAAATTTCCCTATTTTCAGACATTTTACAGATTAAGAAAAAAAAATTGTCTCTGAAATACCTATTCAAGCTGTTCACAACAAAATTTTTAATTTTAAATAATTTTTTAGAAAACTACTTGCTCTAAAAAACGATTGCTTTGTCATTCCTTTTTTATAAACTCAAAAAAAAAATTCACTCGAAATTTTTTTTACAAAAATTACTAAAAAAAAGTTTTAAATCCAAATAAAAATGTTCTTTTTAAATTTTTATATTTTTTTTGCGCCCCATAAATCATTGATTCTGGAATATTAAGTAGAATCGGTTGCAGCGTAATATGATGCTTTCTAGAACCGAATATTTGAATCGGAAAATTTTGTTTTATTGACACATCAAAAAAAGTGTCTATATAAAACAAGATATTTTACTAATTAAAAATGCTTTCCAGTACTAAAACTTTTTTAAAAAAGTTGTAGAGGGCATCAAATATTTGAAAAACCCCTATTTTATTTTAACAAACTTATTTTTTTTGTTAAAACAATTATTTTTAAATGCATATTTTCTTAATTTTAAGTGCATATTTTGGATTTTTAGATGCATTTTATAGGCACATATTTTCGATTTTTAGATGCATGAAAGTACTTGCCCTACTTATAACTTTTGAACCACTGAACTGATTTTGCTGAAATTCAAATCCAAATATCCTTGGTGAACGACAAATATATATGCTAAGCTTCAGCCCCTTCAGAATTGTCTTTCGAAAGTTATAGTGGTTTTAATCTTGTAAATTCTAAAAATACCCTTGCCGAAATTTACTCTTTTGCTCATAACTTTTGAACCACTTGACCGATTTCGCTGGATTGCAATACCAACCTGACCCGGTAAATGGAGAACATATATGTCAAACTTCAGGAGCCTCCGTAAAGTCTTTCAAAAGTTAGTGTGTTTTCAACGGACAGACAGACAGACAGACAGACAGACAGACAGACAGACATACAGACAGACAGACAGACAGACAGACGGACGGACGGACGGACGGACGGATATAGCTA
Organism: Pegoplata infirma; assembly: GCA_963921195.1. Lineage (NCBI taxonomy): Eukaryota > Metazoa > Arthropoda > Insecta > Diptera > Anthomyiidae > Pegoplata > Pegoplata infirma. The sequence goes on along the minus strand of CAWUER010000677.1, from coordinate 105,381 downwards.
GATCGACTTAAAATCGATCAAGGATCATGAATATATATACTTTATGGGGTTCTAGACCAATATTTCGATGTGTTACAAACGGAATGACAAACTTATATATACCCTCTATCACTAGAGTGGAGGGTATAAAAAAGTATCGGTTAAAAAAATATTGATAAAAAAAATAAAACAAGTAAGAAAATTACAGTCGGGCAAGACCGACCATATAATACCCTACACCAGTGTTTCCCGGAAAATGGGTTCAAAGTTCAAATATGGACCGATTGGATCTATGTTTTGTCAAATCTTTAATAAGTGTAAAAAACACTCGAAACCCTAATTTGAGTGAAATAAGCTTATATTTGTTAACAATAAACCGCTTTAACTAAATATCGGGCGACATTTTTTTATGGGGCCTAAGTCCAAAAATGGTCTGATTATAATCATTAGGTTATTAAAGTAAATGTTAAAAACATACAAACAAAATTTTAATAAAATATTTTATATTTTCATGAAATTTTAGAGATTTATGTGAATATCGGGAAGGTGGTTTGTATGGGGGCTACAAGAAGAACCGGTCCGATTCCTCTGAAATTCGGAATGGTAATTATTGAATACAAAACACGTTTACCTGCCAAATTTCGAAAGGATACCAATTATAATACGGTCATTAGAGCCAATTGGGCCAAATTAAAGCGGGCCTTTGTATGTGGGCTAGGTCTAAACATGGACCGACTTATTCCAATTTCAATAGGCTTCGTCCTTGGACCAAAAGAAGCTTAAGTATCAAATTTCAACCAAATCGACTGATAATTGCGACCTGTACCGTGTTTACAACGTTTTCATGGACGGACGGACGGACATCGCTAGAATGACTTAAAAAGTTATTATACCCTCCAACTACAGTATGGGGGTATACTCACTTTGTCATTCCGTGTGTAACGCATCAAAATATCGGTCTAGGATCCCATAAAGTATATATATTTATGATCAGTGATCGATTCTAAGACATTCTAGCGATGTCCGTCCGTCCGTCTGTCCGTCCGTCCGTCCGTCCGTCTGTCCGTCTGTCCGTCTGTAGTTAACACGATGCAGTCCAAAATAAAAGAGCTAGACTCCCGACATTTGGCACGAATATGTCTTATGTTCATAGGCAGGTTAAGTTCGTAAATGAGCAAAATCGGACCAGGGGGAAAAAAGTTCCCCCTTGAAGAACTAAACCAACCTCTGAAAAATACCATATTTTTACATCATTTTTTGTGTTTTTGTTTAACAAATGCAACATTTTTATGCCACAAAAAGTTCAAAGTCCTGCATTTGGTCCTAGAGAATTAGAAAATTACGTTTTTTCGGCCCGCCCCCCTTTTATGGGCGTGGAATAAAACATTTTTTTAAAATACTGATAATCTTGTACTTCTTTAGTGCAAAAAGCATAAGAATGAATTTTTAAACACAAATTCGATGGAAAATTTGCCCCCCTCAATTACTACAAGCGACCCCCTGACCCCCCCCAAAAAAAATAAAACGTCCCTGCATTTGAATGTAGGTGTGGAACAAGGTGCTATAATCCAAAAACCAAATTGTTCAGGAGAAGCAAAAAACTAAATAAGTCGCGAAAAAAATTAATTTTTTGAAATTTCTTTTTGCAGTTTGACGAAGATGGACCATATGCATCTATGTATAAAATTTCATTAAAAACAAATGAGCGGAAGTAGCAAAAAATGCTTGTGAAATTTTGTTCTAGTGGAATAAGGTGCTATGTTACAATTTTTATTAGGAATTTCAATACATTTGCCAAGTAGTTTTAAGTTTTTTGGGTTATTTTTTAAAAATTTAAATTTAGCGTGATGAATTCAGCAAAATTTAGACGGGGTCCAGCAGTACTCATTTCATTATAAAATAATAAAAAGCAGTTAACAAAACATAAAAAATAACTGTAATATGGTTTATTTTAAACAACTTTTCCCATAATGGGTTAAAAAAATTGCACAATTTATTTTATAAGTTACTTACCATTCAATTTTTAAGTTTGAACTTAAAAATTTGATAGATTATCAAAATCTACCATTAGTATTACGTAAAATAATATTATGTTTTTATATGGATATAGCACCTTTTTCCACATTTACACTTTAACTATAGATAGATTAGATTAGAGCGCGTTTTTTGCCAAACCAATGGGCATATATTGAAGCCTAGGATGTTTTCTACACGCTAAACATCTCACATGTAAGAATTTTTATATACTTCCTTTAGCTTAACTGCAAAATACGTGTTGATATCCGGAAAAAAATATTAAATATTCCCAAAAATAGTTAAAATTGTACTTTTAAGGTCACTTTTAGGACCGAAAACGATCAAGTTGTTAACAAATTTGTTTACAAATAGGTCGAACTATTGTAGGAAGATACGATTTTGCTAAAAAACGCAATTTCGAAAAATTGGATTTTAGCACCTTGTTCCACACATACATTCATTTGTATTTTTTTTATTTTTTTGCATGTTGGAGGGTATACAAGATTCGGCCCAGCCGAATTTAACACTCTTACTTGTTCTGATTCGATCGGTATACTTAAAAGTGGGTCTAGGACCAATATTTCTGGTAGTTACAAACACCAGCACAAAGTCATTATACCCTGTACCATAGAGTGGAGTAGGGTATAAAAAAAAAAAAAAAGAGAGTGTTAAATGCTGTGCCGAATCTTTTATACCCTCCAAAATGTAAAAAAAATTAAAATAAAAATTGTCAGGGGCGTTTTTGTTTTTTTTGGGGGGGGGGGGGGGGGGGTAATGAGGGTCAGTGGGGGACGATGAGAGCACCTTCCCATCCCGATAGATATAACAAATGTTTCATTTATTTAACAAAAATACAAAAAAACATGTAAAAAAAGTGTATTTTTTCAGAGGTTGGTTCAGTTCTTCAAGGGGGAACTTTTTTCCCCCTTAGCCAATTTTACCCATTTACGAACTTAACCTGCCTAGGACCATAAGACATATTCTTGCCAAATTGCAGGAGGCTAGCTCTTTTATTTATTTTGGACTGTATCGTGCCATCTACAGACAGACGGACAGACGGACAGACGGACAGACGGACAGACGGACAGACGGACAGACGGACAGACGGACGGACATTCACAGAATGTCTTAGAATCGATCATGGATAAATAATATATATACTTTATGGGGTCCCCGACCGATATTTCGATGCGTTACAAACGGAATGACAAAGTGAGTATACCCCCATACTGTGGTTGGAGGGTACAAAAATTCGAAATCAGTTTTGAAGCGGAAGGGTTTATCCCATCACCATGAAATTTTTAGTCGTTAACAAGCTATTGAAGTAAAATAATAACACTGTGCTCGAATTTGACATTTTTTTAACAAACTGGGCACCCTACTGGTAAAGTTAATTCGAGTACCGTGAATTCAATGGTGCTAGCCGTTGCACAGTGCGACATTTGGCCAATCTAGGTGGACAAAAATCTAATTTAAAAGATCCTGGCTTGAAATTTGGTTTGATAATAATGTAGGACATAACTAATATTGACAACAAAATTTGGAACAATCGAACAATTGCCACGCCCATTTTTGGGAAATTAACTATTTTTTAAGAAATTGCTTAAATAATTTGAAGAATTTTTATGAGATTTTGTAAAAAAATTATTATTTGTGTACCATTTTGTAAAAAAAAATGTACACAATAACCTCAAAGACAATTATTGATGGGCGGTATACGCCCACTTTTTTTATAACAGACATTTAAGCTGTTTTGGACAACCTTGGGCTAGATTTCCTTTTTTGACTTATGTACATTGTAAAATTAACTCTATACTGTAACAAAAAGGGGCGTGGTCAACCCACTATTTGCAGTTTTATAAATTTATTACACACAAAACGATTTTACAATAGAAATATAAATAGCAGTACAGTAATTTGTTGAAATCGTGTGATTTGTATCACTCATATTTTAGAATTTCAAACCAAAAAATTAAAGTTATTTGGTTTTCATTATTTTAATTCCATTGCGAATTCTACGAATTTAACAATTATTCAATTTTCGCATATTTTATACAAAAACTAAATATCGTTAAAAAAAATGTAATGCCGTTAAACAAGGGTTTGGTGTAATAACACATTACATTTTATATTATAATGTATTCTTACATAATCATTCAATTTTATGTGCAATATAAGTGTATTTTTCATATAGTTTAAAACTAAAAGTCTCTGGAATTAAAAAAAAAAATCAAGCAAAAACTCCATTTTAGACGTTCACTAAACTTTAAAATTCTCTATAAATCGCAAAAAATCGCCAGCAAACATGGTTTAATCTCTTACTAGAGATATTCCAACACCTGCCACATGTATAGGTCGTGTGAGGGAGCGTGAGGAAACTATAGTTTTATTCCAACGAAGTTTCCGTTTTTTTATTTTTTTTATTTTTATTTTTAATTTTTGTTTTTAATAAATTACAACAATAAGTTTTCGATTAAATTAAAAAATGAGCACGGATTTAAAGACTAGATTAAAAATACTGTATTTTTAAAAAAAGAAATGGACTTATAACTACAACAGCAAAAAAGTTATAAGTGTTTGAAGTTGGGATGGTGCTCAAAAATATATTTTATTTCTCAAAAGTCTATTACAAGATGTGACTTTAAACTCCTGTATCAAATGAAACAGCACTTTTTTCGTCATATTATGATTATTTCCATAGTATATGGATTGTTTGCTGTCACATTCATTTAAATTATAACAATTCGCCAACTTTTATTTTTCGATTTTTGTCCACCTAGATTGGCCAAATGTCGCACTGTGCGTTGTTCTGAGTAAGCGCTCGTACTCGCGATATTCGCGACTTACAATTGTTATTCAAGTACAATAAAAACGATATTTTTAAACTTTTGTGATAATTTTTTAATTTAAAACTATTCAAATTTGTTAAACTAAAAACTAAATTTTCAAAACTTTTATTCTGACAATACCAATTAGTTCAACTGACTCCAAAGTGTTGCCCATTAGATGGTTAAATACATTTTGCCATTTGTAAGTGATATAAGTTAAACTCCTACTTACACAATTTTTGTTCTGTTTAATAGTATTTATCTCCTGATAATGTATCGATTTTTTTTAACATGCTTTATTTACTACATTTTCGTTGCTGTTTTGCGTTGGTTGCTCTTGTTTGTTTTACTAACTATTTAAGCCCTTCTTGTTTTTATCTAACCATCGATCATGTCTATTTATTGTACGCCCTATGCAACGCCCTTTAAAAGCTGTTCTTAACATCCCAAAAATAAAAACATTCTTGAACATCTAACGCCTAACGACAACAATAACGACGACGACGACAAACAGTGTGTGTGGTATTTTTGCACTTGGTTTTTTTTTTTGGTTGTTACTTTTTCCATTTAATAAAAATTGTTTTTTTGTTGTGTTGCTTTTAACTACAACTGTTCGTTCATTTGGGTTGTTTTTTAGTGACAGCTTAAAACACCATTGTTGCTGTTGTTTTTGTTGCTATTGCTAGTGTTGCAGTTGGACAAACATACAGCTGGTGCTGATGCTGCTGCTGTTATTGCTGCTGCTGCTGTTACTTCAGATGTTGTTTTGTGGTATTTCGATTGTCATTTGGTATTTGGCAGTTTACTAACAGTTCACATCCAATTAAATTGGTTAACAAAAAAAAAAAACAAAAATACTAGTATTCAAGAGCCAAAGCAACAGACACTCAAAAAAATAGGTTAGTAAAAAAATAGTAAAAAGTTTTGTAATTTAATTTAACTAAAAATTTTTGTTAAAATTGTTTTTTAGCTGATTTTTTTTAAAGTATTGTTTCATTAAAATTCCAAAAATGTCTATGTAATTTTCTATATGAAATATTTTTAATTATTTTTTTTAAAAGGTCAAAAAAAAATTGTGCATTATTTATCTGTCTTAAATTTTTACAGATTTCTTGTAACTTAATCATTTGGATCCATCCTTAAATTTTTCTGTTCCCAAACTCCAAAATTTATATCTAGAAATTTTTAAAAAAAATGTATTTATAATTTAACAAACTTTTATTTTTGAGCGTATAGTTACTAACTGAAACAACAACAAAAATACATAAAAATAAGTGCGATCTTATTGTATAGATCATGTTCTTGGCATCTCATGGCGTACCTCTAGTTTTTTTTTTGTGTTGGAGTTTTTTTTTTTTTCTTGAACAAATGTTTGCATTTCCAAGAGTTACTGGACATTTGGATAGTTATTGGCGTAGGAAACCTAACATACATATCATCTGTTTAAGATTAAATGTTTGTGGTATTCAAATCTACTTAAAGTGTTATTTAAAAGATGTTTGAAGTAAACTAAAAAAAAAAATTATATATTTTTCTATTTTTGACTTTTATTTTATAGATGAGATAGTTTTTCTAATAGTTTTTTAGAGTTGAATTTTTGATCAGCGATTTCTCAAAATTTGAAATTTTTTTTAAGAAAAAAACCAGAAACAAATGTAAGAAGAGTTCTTAAAACCCCTTTTTTAATATTTGAGATCTAAGAATTATTCCTACTACTCAAATTAAAATCAAAAAAAAAATAGAAAATTCAAAGCATTTTAAAAATTTTAAAATATTTAAAAAAAAAAAATTCAGTTAACCTTCGAAAACTTCAGGAAATTTGGAAAAAAAATAAAAAAGTAAATTAGAAAAATTTATAGAAATCGAAAGAATTTACAAAATGTTGAAAAATTTTCGTTGACCCTTTCATAGAGCTTAAGATAAACTTTCGCTTAAAATTAATTTGAGCCCTTCGATCAAAGTTTTGGGTTTTGCATGAATATTTCCTACAATACCAAAACATTTATCGAAGAACCATCGGATTTGGCACAAATTTTATAAAAGGGTCAAGGGTCTAAAAAACTTTTTTTTTAATTTCTTGAATGTAGTAAAAACCATTTTTTTTTTCAATTTCAAATAGCGATGTCTCGAAAACCGTTTAACCGATTTTAATTTTTTTTTAATATTTTTTTAATTGTTTTTTTGTCAAAAATTCAAAATTTTGATCGCCCTGCGCCACGGGTTAATTTATTCAGATTGCCCTTAAATTTGCAACGCATAACTTTTAGGTCTAGTAGAATAAAAACTTGCTAGGACTACACTCTACTACATTTTGCCATTTTTTTTTTTACAAAAAAAAAAAAATAACGAATATTCTACATTCTTTTTATACTAAAATTGTCACCTTAACAACAATTTTTTACAGGTTAACAAGTTTGACAAATATTTTTTCAAAAGCAATTTTCAGATTTTAAAAAATTTTTCAGATAATCCCTTAAGAAATTTAAAGATTTTTTCTATAAAAAATCTTTGGATTTCGAAACTTTTTTGCCTCTGAATTTATTTTTGGAAAATTTCCATTCTTTTCTTTTTACCATTATTTCAACTGGAAATCCCGAAATCCCGGGTTTTTTGATAAATCCCGAATCCCGGGATTTATTTTTTTCAATCCTTGGATTTTCCGGGATTGAAAAAATTGACTATTTTTTCAGTTTTTGTTTTACGATTTAGACAAAATTGATATTGTTTTAAAGGTCTTTAAGATAACGAGGCGTGTCGGGCTTAGGGTAGAAACAGAACAAGCACGGCACGGGGGACGGTTGCCGTTACAGGAGAATATAGGCCCAAAACAATAACGGGTGACGGCGACGGCAAAAAATGTCATTTATTTGTTCAGTGGTGCTAACTTTGATTAAAATTAGTGTAATTTTACGGAAAAATCGCTTATCACATAGTCAATGTGATTAAGTTGGCACTACTGTACGTTTGTTACACCATTGTGAATGAAAAAATAAAAAATTGTTGTGAAAATGCGGCATCCCTGGAGTGTGAGAGGGAGGGAGATTGAGAGAACCCGGAGATAAAATAAAATAAGTTTTAATTTTTTGTCGTGCCGGTCACGGTTTTTAACTTTCAAATCGAATGGAAAAAGTCGTGCCGGGCTTGTTCTGTTCCTACCTTTAAATTCTCTTGCTCTTTGGGAGGCAAATCAAATTTTGAGGGCGGATTATTCAATATACAGTTTTTATGAAACAGTTAAATTTTTCCTAGAGCTGTTTTATAACGGAGCTTTAGTATTCCAGTTGTAAAGTTCATATTCAACAGTTTTGGTTCTTAATCAAGCTTAATTGAATACATCTTTCCGATCCAATTTTTGTTAGAAACAGCAAAAGAAATTGTTTTGTGACGCTGTTTGCGGAGGACACTGGGGAACAACTCACCCTTGCCAAAAATGCTATCAAATTTATTAATACAATTTTATATTTATTCAGTAAAATTTTAATGTTGTATTTATTCGACCTTTAATTTGTAATATAAATAAAATAACCGAGCTCGAGGTCTGTTGTTGTTGTAAATAATCTTTATTTTACTTCTCCAATATTTCGAAATTCATATTTATTGTAATAGACTGTCCCCTGATGATGAAATTCGATGAATTTCGAAATATTGGAGAAGTAAAATAAAGATTATTTACAACAACAACAGACCTCGAGCTCGGTTATTTTATTTATATTATTCAGTAAAATATTTTATATCCACGCCCACAAAAAAAGCCGACCGAAGAAAATTAATTTTTAAATACCCTGCAACTTAAACATAAAAATAAATGTTTAAAAAAGTTACGTTTTTCAGAGGTTAATTTAAATCCACATGGAGAAATTTTTTCCCATTGTTTGCTTTTGCCCTTAAACGAATTTATGACCATTAGAAATATTCGTGCCAAACTGCAGGATCTAGCTCTTCTGGCTTGAACTGCATCGTGTCATCCACAGGCGGACGGAAGGACAGTCGGACTTCGCTCGAACCTATTGAAATAAGTCATAAATCAATAATTTATATACTTTGTGAGGTCATAGACCAATATTTTGCTGCGTTACACATGGAGCGACAATGCGACTATACCTAGGCTGACCATTCGTACTGATTTGATCAGTACATGTACTGATCTTTGATCACGTGTACTGATCAAAAAACGTTGTACTGATTTGTACTGATTTTTTAAAATATCCCAGCAAAACTTAGATTACCAAATAAGGTATAAAATAAGGTATAAGTAGGATCTCTTATTTTACACATTGCAGCATTGATGATTTTAACAGGCGATGAGACTCAAAGTAATGCATCTACATTATCACAAAGAATACCAGTAAGGTATAAAATAAGTCATAAATTTATAACGAAGAATACGAGTAAGGTGTAAAATATATGATATTTTATAGGTTACGAGAAATGAAATAATATAGCATACCAGAAGATAATATATAAGGTGTTACGAGTAGTGAAATAGTAATTTTGTATTAAATTTACTCACGTGATTGTAAGTGAGTGTAAGTAGATAAAATATGCTCGTGAGTGTGTGTCGTTAGAAATTTCCTGTCGTGAGCCCATCTCTTGTTTAAACTTATGCATTTTTTTATAAAATAATTATTTTTTATGTTATTGTAATGCATTATGCATCCAATTATAAATAATGCATTATTTCAAACTTTCAAATAATACATTATGTAACCAAATATAAGCCATCCATGATTTAATGTTTAGAGATAATAAATATAAAATACATTTTTTCCAATAATCATGCATTACGTGGCAAATTATTAGTAATGCATTATTTTTCGCTTTAAAATAATACGTTGTGAAACAAATGTTTGGTAAGGCATCCTAAAATAATGCTACAAATAAGGTATATACATTACCTGGTAATGTGTTATATAATCACTACCAATTACTAAAGTTTTGGTGGGATGTACTGATTGTACTGATTTTTGAACATTTCAACATAAAAAATAATTTTATTCGATAATTCTGTACTAAAACTTGAATTTCCATAATATAAGTCGTCAGAGTTGTTTTTTATAACTTAAGTCTGAAAATGCGATAATTTATATAAACGCAAAAATGAATCTGAGCATGAGTATATTTTGCTCTTCCTAAATTTATATGAAAACGTGCACAGAATCTATGAGGTTTTCTATAACGAAAAGTTCAATGAGCCGATGGATGTTTTATATTTTTAGAAAGATTATGTAAATTGCATTAATCCAAATGATTCTGAGATCTAAGATGAGGTAATGTCATCAGAGCTTATTAGGAAATGCGCTTAGAAAATCAGGGCCTCTAAAAAAACACCTGCTTATTAGCTGTGAAGTTTTCTTACAGGAAAAGTTGTCAAAATGTAAAAAAATGTAAAAAATGTGTTGTAAATGTCAATCCCGTTTGGCATCCCTAGTACATGCACTTGTACCCGCGCATGTGTGTAAGCGACAAGCCTATTCATAAATGTAAACAAAAGACTTAAGACACAAACATTAATTTAAAATTTAAGGAAAATTACGAAGATTTTTCGAAATATTTAAGAAAAAATAGAAAAAATCTGGAAATTTTGAAAAGTTAAAAAAAAAACAAGTTGGAAAATTATAGTCGGTCCCGACAAAAATTTTCATAAGGGTCCTAATTAAATTTGAGTGAAATAGGTTTCGATTTGTTGCCAATAAACAGCTTTAAGTGAATATCGGGCGAAATTTTCACATGGGGCCTAAGTCCAAAAATGGTCGGATTATAATCAGATTTGATAAAGTTATTAAAGTACGCATTAAACATATGCAAACAAAGTTTTAATAAACCTTTTTTATTTTCATGAAATCTAAGAGAGTTATGTTAATATCGGGAAGGCGTTTTGTATGGGGCTACAGGAAGAAATAATCCGATGCCTTTAAAAGTCGGAATGTTAATTTTTTGAATAAAAAACACGTCTACCTGCGAAATTTTGATAGGACATCTGTTATAATCAGGCGCGGATCCAGGGGGGGGGGGAGAATGGGATTTCTCCCCCCCCAAAATGATTTAAAAAAAATGAAAGGAAAGGAAAGGAAAAAAGAAAGGAAAAAAAGAAAAAAAGGAAAAGAAAGGAAAAGGAAAAAGGGAGGGGAACAAAGATAGAAGGAAAATGACCAGGATGTAAACAAATAGAGGCTATTTGTACTGAAGTAAATTTTTTTTAAATCCTTTAAATGTTTCAGAATGAAAGAAATTGCATTTAAAAAACTTAAATGACAATAGAGTTAAATGGCAATAGAGTTAAATGGCAACAGAGTTATCATTCTCTAAGAAAAAATTATTATCTGAATATTTTTATAGAAAAATGTTTCGAAATTCCAGACTTTATTTTTAGAAACTGTTTTGATACTTATTTGACTCTAAATGTAAAATTTTTTTTATTGTAATCTATCTTAAATTTTAGGGAAAATGTCTTAAAACTTTTCTATAGAAAACATCCCACAGCAACTGAAAATTTTTCCTTTGAAATAATGTTTCAGAATATACCCAAAGTTTTTTAGCAAAAATTTCTCAGAATCGAATAACCTTTCTAAAGGAAAAACGTCTTAGAGTCTGAGTATGTAAATTTTTCTTTTGAAATGTGTCTAATAATAAAATTTTTTTCTATATGAAAATGTTTCAGAATCTATATGGCATTAAAACCGTAACATTTTTTCGTATTTTAAGAAAATTGATTCAAAATTTCTTTATAAAATATTTTAAAAACTGATAATTTTTTAGTATCTGATAATATTCTTTTACGAATTATGTTTCAGGATCTAAGAATTTTTGTATACGAAAAAGTTCTTAGAATCTGAGAATAACTTTGAAATATGAGAATTATTTCAGAGGATTTTTATAAGAAAAATATATCAGAATTTGGAATTTTTTTATAGAAAGAATGTCTCAAAATCTCAGATTATTTCTATAGAAAATTTTAAAAATCTGAGACATTTTCTATAAGTAAGGGTTTCAGAATCTGAACAATTTTCTGAAGGGGTTATTTTTTTATATGAAAAATATTTAAGAATCTGAGAGTTTTTCTGTAGTAAAATTGTTTCATCATCTGAGATATTTTGTGAAGGGTACATGCATAAAAATCTAATACTTTATTATTTTTTTTTTTTTCGGAATATTAATGCTTAATGTTGTTATTGTTTTTGAAAATTAAGAAATTTTATATAAAATTTTACGTGTCTATTCACAGTTGTGACTAGCTTTAACTGTCATAAGCCAATTTTTATGACTGAAAAGTCATAATATCAATCTTAAAATTTGCAAATGAAATTTAAAGTTTTTTAATTTTTTTGTATAGAAAAATATTTGATGTTATGACTGTTCAATCATAAACATTGGCTTATGACAGTCATAGTCAGTCATAACTGTGAATAAGCACGTTTGTAAGACTATAAAAATGGTCCTCTTTTGGAAGTAAATACGACTTTCCTCTAGTGAAAAAAATTTTTGGAATAAAAGAGTTCCCCTAAATCCAAATGCTTAAAAAAAGTATTTTTTTTGGTTATTAATTTGTTACGCAATATTAAAAATATTAACAAAAATTAACACAATACCCCCCCCCCCCCCCCCTTCAAGACAAACTTTATTGTTTTCCGATTTTTTGGTAAAAAAGAAAAATCTCCCCCCCCAAATGAAATTCCTGGATCCGCGCCTGGTTATAATACGGTTATTAAAGTCATTTAATCCAAATTCAAATGCGGCGTTTGTATGGGGGCTAGAGGTAAACAAGGACAAGTCGTTTCCAATTTCAATAGGCTTCGTATCTGTGACAAAGTAAGTTTAAGTTTTAAATTTTAAGTCAATTGAGTGAAAATTTCAACCTGTATCATGCTTAAACCGTCTACATAGATAGACGGACATCGCTAAATCGACTCAAAAAGAAATTCTAGGTCCATAGGTATACTTAAAGGTAGGTCTAGGCAGCGTTGCCAGGTACATTTTTCCGTTGTCCCCCAAAAATATAACAAAATAAATATTAATTTACACAAAAAAAAAAATTCTTCAATTTTTAAAAAAATTTATGAATAGTAATTTTACAATTTTATTTTGTAGATTTCGCAATAAAAAAATCCCCAAACACATAAATAAACGGGCTTTGGCAATGTTAATATACATTGAGTTTTATTAAATTCGCTTCGTAATCTCGTACCAAGGAGTGGTTATCACTAAAACTATTTTTAAAAATCGTTAATTTTATTAAATTTAGCTCGTGTTATTTTCTTTCTTGTCCTTTTAACTCGCGTTAAATCCCCAACTTTGGGGATAAATCCCAAAGTTTGGCAGCCTGGGTCTAGGAGCAATGTTTCGGGTAGTTACAACCATCAGTACAATTTCATTATACCCTGTACCACAGAGTGGTGTTGGGAAATCTGAAGAATAGTGGAGTGTTTTTTGTTATAACACATGTTTAAAATTTCCGATTATATAAAGACTTTATTCAATTTATGAACGTAACAAAACTGTGTGCGAAGCTAACTCATGAACAAAAAAACAAAAAACTTAAGACACAAACCTGAACATAAAGACTAAAGACATTTAACATCAAATTTGCTAAGAAAACGTTATTAAACTTCCATAAAGCACTATTAACTTCAAATTTTTCAAATATTTATTTCAGATAAAACTCAATTATTGTTGTTACAATAACTACCAATACCAATCTGTAAGCCCTACACCATTGTGAAATGTACTTGGTATATTAAATCAGTGCAGATTTTAGCAACTACTAGAAAAACACAGTCAAGGCTTTACAATTAACAAACAAGTTGGCTTACAATCACTTTTTATATACATTTAATACTAAAAATTTTTTCTTAAAATTTTAAAGGATTAACCCAGTTGGCAAAAAATCATGCCTGACATACTGCTGACCCTCCCTTATTAAATTACGGACATCTTCACACAATTTTTCCAAATTTCCCCAATGACATTTCAGCAGTTCGTCAGCGTTGCCTAAAAGCATTGTTGATGGCCACTGATGCTGCTGGATACTGCTGACTAACTGCTGGCTTGTCCTTGGCAATATTTGGAAGATGTCAACAATTTCAAAAATTAAAAAAAAAACAAGATCATGAAATGTAAAACTGAAAATGCAGTTTTACTCTATTAGGTCTCTATACTCAGGCGTATACCATCAGGTTGTTGGACGATGTTGATTGTCGGGTGTAATCGGTATTTACTACACATATTTTTTTGATTTTTTTAAAACATTAGCAAAAAGTATTGGTGAAGGGTATTTTATGTCCCATATTAGCCTTTTTAATTTAATTTACTATTTTTTTTTTAAATACCTTTAAAAATATACTTTGTTACCACAGCAAACACAATTTTTGTATTTTAATGATCTATCAGCCACCTCCTCTTCATAACAAAAATAAAAAAAAAACATCCTTCTTGTTGTGGGTATATCATCATTATTTTAAGTTATGCTGCCATTGATTAATTCATGAGTAATTAGTTAGGAAAAACACGAAACCACCGAAATACAACAAGCGAAAACACCAAGTCAAACAACCTTTTAATGTTACCCACAAAACTAATGCCACATAAAAAAAAACAGGTGCCATATTGACTTCTGTTGATGTTGCTGCACTATGAAAAAAAAGCAAAATAAAACGTGATGAATATAAAAATAATGCAATTTTTTTAGTTTTTTTTTTAGCAAAAATACACATATTTTTGCTTAAAAAGATGATTAGTGTAGATTTCACATGGTTACAAACTAAATCATGGAGAAAAAAAATATTTTTTTTTTTTTGTGGAAATTTTATTTTATTCCTACAAGGAGGCGAGAGAAGACACACAAAACTAAACACCTAATATGGTGTAGATGATAAAAAATAAAATAAAATTTCTCTTAAGGAATTTCATTTGAAGGTAATCAATACATGAAATTAAAGTATAAATATCATGAAAAAGTAAAAAAAAAAATAACTTTAAATATAAATACGGAATAAATGACCCAAATAACTAAATGACATTAATAAATAAACAATACTGAGATTAAGAATTTTAGTTATTTCGGCTGAAATTGTGCAGACATGAGCGTTGCTTGTATTTTAGTTGAGGGCTAAGAAATTCTTAAATAATTTTGTAATAGAAAACAAATTCATAAAAAAGTCAAAAGACCTGAGACACGTTAAATAAAAAAAAAAGACTTAAGACTTAAGACACAAACCTTAAAAAAAAAAGACTTAAGACACAAACCTCAAAAAAAAATATAAAAAAAATAAATAAATATATATATAATGTGGAGGGTTTTTTCGGTGTGGTAAATGTCTAAAAGAACTTTGTTCAACATTTTCTAAAGATTTTTACCCTTAATTGAATTTTTGCACGTAACTCCGGTGTGTGTCAAACCAATTCATGAACAAATCAAAAGACTTAAGACACAAACCTTTACAAGTGAGATTGTTATATTAGACTGTTCCAAGTCTTTAATAGTCTCCCAAATGTAGAAAAGTATAATTAAAACAATAATAATAAATGTGTTAGTAGTAACACGTCGATTTATAATTAAAAAACAAATGACTTAAGACACAAACCTCGAAAAAAATTTAAAAAAAATAATTTTGAAAATGTACAAAAATCTAAACCAAACAACATAGTTCAAAAGAAAATCAGGAAAAATTGAAAAAAATATTGTGGGTTTTTTTTTGGTTTGACACATGTTTAAGAGAGCTTTGATGAACGTTGTCTGAAGAGGTGAACCCTTTTTTCAAGTTACAAATGAAACGGAACTATGTGGCCAGTTAATTCATGAAAAACCCAGCAAAAAAAGTGCGTTATACTTCCAAAATATAAAAAATGTAAACAAATACTACAAAAAGCAACAGAAGAAACTCACAAGCATTCTTTCCTACTCCGGAATTTGAAGATGTGCGCTATTGTCGTTAAATTTTTTTTTTTCAGTCACCCCCAAGAATTAAAGATTAGTTGAATACGATTTCAAAATTTTTTCACGCCCCTGACCGTCGTCCTTTTAGTTTTTTATTCACTGCTTCGCCACTTTAAGTCCGATCTTTACATTATGCATATCGTTGTTCATGGTCTGGCAACAGCTACATATGTGACCTTGAACATTTTTGACTCCGACGTCAAATTTTTGATCTGTTTTTAAGTAGTGAACAAAGATATGCATAATGTTAAGATCGGACTTAAAATGGCGACGCAGTGAATAAAAAACTAAAAAGACGACGGCCAGGGGCGTGGCAAAAAAAATGTTGGAATCGTCTTCGATGTAGAAAGTAATCTTAGGTTCAAATACATTTTTTTTTTAAAAAGTTTCAGATTCTGAACGTTTTTGCTGCAGAAAAGTCTCAGTTCTACGAGCTTTTTCTCATAGAAAAAGTGTGAGATTCTTAGCCCTATTTTGAATAGAAAAAGTATTTTTTCTTACGGAAAAAGTTTTAGATTATGAGACCTATTTCCTTTAGAAAAAGTCTCTGATTCAAAGACCTTTTTCCTATTAAAAAAGTCTCCGATTCTGAGACCTTTTTCCTATTGCAAAATTTTCAGATTCTGAGACCTTTTCAAATTCTGAGACCTTTTGCTCATACACTCAAAAAAAAAAAAAAACTGTAATGTTAGCAAAAAAGCTTGTAAACCTACAAGAATTTGGTTTACAATGTTTTTGTTAAGGTTAGCAAAAATGTTTTGCCAATAATTAGTTAACTAAATTTTTTTTTTTTTGAACTTAGTTCATACACATCTGAGGACCCCATTGGGTTCGGACCTGATAGGTCCAGACCCCGATGGGCCTAGGCCTAGTTGGGATCCTTAAAAATCGTCATAGTTTTCGATCCAAAATTTGTGTCCGTTTCGCTCTACCTTGCTTAGTTTTTGAGATACGTGATTATAGGGGACCACTGGGGTCTTGAGAATTAAAAAACTCGATAACTTCAAAAATATTACTCGGAGAGCGAGTGTTTTGCGGTCTTGTTCTACGCGTTGAGATCTACAAAAATGGTTTTGGACTTTTTGTTGTGTCGGCAATATTTACCGAGATATGAGCATTTTAAAGTTTTCGGAAATGCTAAATTTTTTGGATCCAAAGTTAAGGCCCATTAGGATCCACACATGTGAAGAGGGCCCGAGAACCAAAAATGGCCTCCATTTTGCTCTATCTGGCTTAATTTCCGAGATAGCGCCATTTTAAGTTTTCTGAAAAAAAAAAAAAATTTACCATTTATTTTGCTAATATTAGCAAAAAAGCTTGTAAAAATTTGGTCAACTCAATTTTAAATCTAGCAAAAAAAATTAGTTCAAATTTTGAGGGTGTTGTGGCTTAGTGGTTAGCGCGTTGGACTACTAGCCAGCAAGCCTGGGTTCGATTCTCAGCTCAGGCAGAACAACATTTTTTTCAGATATTTATTAGTTTCTATTTATGATTAATATCTATCGCAGCACCCTCCTTCGTTGATAAATAGCACTAAAACGTCAACGAAGTAAAAAAATAAAATAATGGCTATAAACACAGCTTCAAAAATAATTCGCCAGATCAATAACAGATAGCGATGCAACAACTGTACTCAAAATTATCAACACGCGCAATTACAGTGTTGCCATACTGAAGCGCTTCTATCTTTCAAATCTTCCATCTCTTTTCTATCCCCTTTCCGAAAGAAGCTCACGGTTACATTAGTAATTGATAGGCAGAATTGCCTGAGTGTTGCTTCTTTTTTTAAAAAAAAAAAAAAAAATTTGCTAAAAGTTAGCTAACCAGCATTATCAAAAAAAATTTGTAAATCTACTAATGTATTATTTTGAGTGTAGAAAAATTATCAGATTTGGAGACCTTTTTGGCATAGAAAAAGTATCAGACTTTAAAACCTTTATCTTATAAAATAGAAAGAATGTCTCGAGCTAGACTACCCCTACTCAAAATATATATTTTTTTTTATTTCTTATTAAAACAGGAACGAAAAATCTTTTTTTCTTGTCTTGCGATTATTAACTTTCCTGGGCGCCCCAAATTCTTGTGTGCCCAGGGCCCCCGCCATACCTTAATACGGCCCTGCTGGCAAACGTTCTTTTTTAAAGGCCCACCCTAATGTGCACCACTTAGGAGATTTTCGCCACAAACCCATAAATATTTTTTCAGCATAAGTATAAAATAGTTTTTCACCAGATGGTGAATAAAATTTTTTTTTTCACCAAAAACTTTTTAGTCAATAATTTTTTTTTTGTCAGGGGGTAAATAAAATTGTTTTTTCACTAGGTTGTGAATACAAGGTAACATTATTTTTTTCCTTCCAAATTTTTATTTTTCGTCATCAATATTAAAAAACATTGGTAAGCCACAAAAATTTTTACTAAGTATTTTGTTACCCAAAAATATTTACATTCGAAAAAAATTTTAAACTCAGAAAAATTTTGCACTCAGAAAAAATGTAATAGCTGAGTGTGGGAAACTTTGTTGCAGAAAAAAAAATTAGCAAATTTTTTTTACAAAAATGACTAAAAAAGTTATTTACACAAAATAAAATCTTTCTAAATCAAATTTGTTATATTTTTTCACGTAAGAAAATTCACTTAAAAAGGACATTGTGAAAAAAGGTGTCCCGTAAAATCTAAACCCTAGAATTTCATGATTGTGGGAAAGTTTATAAAAGAAATCTGCAACGGTATCTTCAGTCGTCAACGTTTTTCAACCAAAGTTCATACAAAAATTTTTCGATCAAATATGGCTTACAAATTTGGATATTTTGCGTACTCTATGGAAAAAATATTTAAAAAATTCCAAAAGAGACTTTGGTTCAAAAATGCTGATTTTTAAACATTAAAATAATTTTTTATCCAAATTGGTCCCAAAAGTTGGAAAATATTAAAAAAAATTAAAAAAAAGAAATATTGGTCCAAAAATGCTGATCAGCGATTTTGGTCCACAGATGCTGATCAGAATTTTTGGACCAAAGCTTTCATATTTTTTAAATATTTTTTACATAACATACTTAACCTTTTCCAACTTTTGCGACCAATTTGGTTAAAAAATAATTTTCATGTTTAAAAATCAGCAGCTCTGGACCAAAATCGAAATTATGGAGTTTTTAAATATTTTTTTTTTTTTAAATAGAAGCAACACTCAAGCAATGCTGCCTATCAATTACTAATGTAACCGTGATGCTTCTTTCGGAAAGGGGATAGAAGAGAGATGAAAGATTTGAAAGTTAGTAGGGCTTCAGTATGGCAACACTGTAATTGCGCGTGTTGTTATTTTTTAGAGCAGTTGTTGCATCGCCATCTGCTATTGATCTGGCGAATTATTTTGAAGCTGTGTTTAATAGCCATTATTTCATTATTTTACTTCGTTGACGTTTTTGACACCTGGTTGCCGACTAAAGAAGCCCTTGCAAATTTTTTTCATAAATTTTCCCACAATCAGCTATTTAAATTAAATTTCGGTATTATCCAATCAAAAAGGGTCTATTAACATATCATTTTAACTCTTCCCCTTTGTGCACCCTTAGAATTTCTACGTCACTGATTCATTATAGACTTACTACAAATTAAAACTCTTTGTTTAACTTTAGTATAGTGAATTTGTCACTTATATTAATGTACAAAATTAAATGGTAATTTTTTTTTTAAAGAATGAAAAGAATATTTTTTTAATGTTAAATGACGTCATTAGTAAATAGTATTTTTGTGGGATCATTCACATAAGCACTCATCCATTTAAATGCTTTAGTGACCTAAATTTCAATAATTGTAATTTTCAAATTATATTTTTTTCTTTCTTAATTTTTTTATTATTATCATTTGCCAAATGATCATAATATTTTTATTTGGTCATTTAGACATATTTTTTTTCTCTGGTGGTGGTAGGCGATCATGATGATGATTTCAATGTAGTACTCAGTATATGGTATAATTTTATTGCATTTTTTTTTAGGTGGGAATCATATTCATTAGATGTTTGTTTAAACCAGTGTTGCCAGAAAATATTTGGCTCTTGTCCCCAATTTAAAAAATGAAATCCCCAAAAATACCCTACAAATTATATAAAATCCCCAAAAAAAATTTAATGAATATTCAATTATAAACTCTCTTTTAATTAAAAAAATTGTGTTTATTAAACATTATTTTTATATTAATTTTAAGGTTAGACCTTTTATGATATTTAAATGAATATTTAATTTTAAATAAAAAAGTTTTATTAAATGCCCTTCTCGAGATATGGGAATTTGAATTTTTTGTGAATCAAGCCCTCAAATCCAAGAATTCTGTTGATATTAAAAAAGTGAAAGTGTTGTATTTTTATTCCTCTTCCCTACAAAATTACATAACTTTTGAAAAAAAAAAAAAAATCCACCCTCGATAAGATCAAGAATACCATTAGAACATTGTATGGAAGTTAAAAATGTATTTTTTTTTTGGTTTTATCCTTATAACTATTCGAATTTTGAAAAAAAGAAAAAATACTGTTCAAATCAGATATTTGCTTTTGCAAATATTTCTGGATATACTCAACGAAATTTGGATTTTAACCCCACGTTCTCTTTATTTGAGTATATACAGGATTGTTTTTCACAATTCGAATAGTTAAGAATAATACTAAAAAAGGACATTTTGAACTTCCTTACATGTCCTGATGGTATCGAGACTGGATTTCTTGCAAAAAATAGGTAATTTGATTGGGGGGGGGGGGGAATATAACTTTAACACGCAATTTTTCAATCATAAGAAATTTAGTTTTTCTGATGACTGATTCGTATTTACACGCAAAAAAAAAATCTGTGTAAGATTGAGCAATCCTATTTGGTAAAACTTTTTTCATACCAAAAAAAAAATTTTACCAAATTTTTGCTAATATTATGCTTGTCGATGTTAAAGTAACGTAATTCATTTTTTATGTAAAATAACCAAGTAGCTTGCACAATAACGCAAATTACCTGCACAAAAATTTATCGAAAGAAAACAACAAAAAAACAAATACAGACCGCCATTTTCATTTTGTATTTTTGTGTGCGTTGTTCGTTTATTTTTTGTGTTATAAAAACGAAAAAAGGAAATTGAAAAATAAAATAAAAATAAATTAATAAATAAAAATAAATAATTAGTTTTCTAAAAGATAAATAAATGTAAGATAAAAGAATGTTAAAGTTAATTTTGCTTTCATCACTTAAAACACCATTCATTAAGAAAAACCAATGGAGTCCCAGACGTTTGTTTCAATGAATTACAAATGGAATGATAAAGTGAGTATACCCCTATTCCGAAGACACCAATAAGGTTTAATAGATTTTTAGTTAAAAATTAGTGTTTGGTAATAATTTTCTATTTTTACAGGGTACTGCTAAATAAATTTTTGAAGCTATGGCGAATCCTTCACTACAATAAAAAGCGTGGGCACCATTCCTCCCTTTAGTCATTAAATTAAAACCTAAAAACTCATTCATATAGCAAAGCCAATGGAGTGCAGACCTGTTTTGATGAGTTACAAATGGAATTACAAAGTAAGTGTTCCTCCTAACCAAAAGACCAATGGGATTTACTAGTTTTTTAAATTAAAAATTTATGTTTTGTAATAAATTTCTATTTTTACAGGATGATTTTAAATAAATTCGCGTAGCTATAGCGGATACTTCACTTAAAGAAAAAGCGTAGGCAGCAGTCACTGGAGAAAATTGTACATAAAGGGTCAGTTGGTCGGTGGTAAATAAAATCCTACACAACATTTATTATATTAATATGGATTTATTCTGTGAAAATTTTAAATTCAAAAAATATACAAATTTTTACAAAAATTTTATAGAAAAATTATTTTAGCATAAATGGGGTAATTTTTAGCATTATTTTTAGTTACCTTTTCTAATAATTTTGGAATATTTCACCATATTTCTTTTGGTATATTTTACCAAGTTTTTGCTTAAATAGCATTAGCATTTTCTTCAAAATTTTTTACATTAGTGTTTTGGCTAAATTACGAAAACTACTTCGTCGGTTGTAGTTTTAGCATATTCTTGGTAAAATTATGCCAGATTTTTGCTCACTCCGACACAAGTTTTTTTTTGCGTGTAGGAGGCAGGAATACTTAAGAAAATGTCTTTTAAATTTTTTCTCTCAATATTACCAAAAAAATATTAAAATTGGTACAAAAAAACGTATCTTTAAAAATATGCATATTTGGTTCATAATTTTGACTTTTTTTGCAAATATTTTTGGATATAATCAATGGATTTTAAATTTTAACCTCAGGTTCTCGTTATTGGAGTGTCCACTTTACATATCTGGTTTGAACAGGAAAATTCTTGCAAAATTTGGATATTTATTGCAAAAAGGACGTTGTCAACTTCCTTGACATTACCTGATGGTGTCCCTGATCGTACCGAGCCCGGATTTCTTGGATATGTTAGGATTTTTTATAAGAAATTTTTATAAAAAAAAAATATGTTCCTTTAATATACACTTTTCCAATATTAAAAGAATTGTTGGTTTGAAGGCTTGGTCCACAAAATATTAAAATGCCTATATCTCGAGAAGGCTATTTGATACAACTTTTCTGATGACAGATTCGTGCTAGGAGGTAATACTCCAAAAGTTTCTATTCGGTTGTCAAATAATTTTTCAAACGACCCACAAAAATACTAAAAGTCAATCAATACAGTTGGAGACACCAGTACCTTTTTTTAGTCTCCAATACTTTTGACCACCAATTTTTTTGTAAACAAAGAAATATTTTTTTATTTTGATATCTCATTACAAAATATTTTTTTATTGTTCCCAAATAAATTGGTGGCCAAAAGTATTGGAGGTAAAAAAATTAGTATTTTTGTTTGTCGTTAGAAAAATTATTTGACAACTGAATAGAAACTATTCTGAGTTTGAAAATAAATAACTTTGTTCGACCCTCGTAAAACATTTATTATTTACTAAAATTACTCCCGACCTAAATTGTTTTATCTTGTCAAATCCAAATGATGGGATTAAGGACAGTTTTACGGGGAATTTAAAAACAATATTTTTGTTTTTCAAAAAACGTCAAAAAAAATTAAAGCATTGTTATTCCAATTTAACTACTTTGACATTAACAAATGAATGCAGTTGTAATTTTTGACTGCATTTTGTACCAATGTCAATCTCATTAATTGGTAATAGTCTTAACAATTTTAAAAATTAAATTTTTAATTTTTGAAATAAAAAAAATCCCCAAATTTTAGAAAAAATCCCCAAAAATTAGCGAAATCCCCAAATCCCTCCCCTGGAAATCTTGTCCCCAAACCAAACTCGAAATCCCCATTTTGGGGACAAATCCCCTTATCTGGCAACACTGGTTTAAACCTGTAATGGTTGTAAGTTATGTGTACTGAAAGAAATTTGTAGCAATAACGAACATTTTCTCAACTTTTCTGAACAAAGGACCCCATTAAATATGTATATTTATGATCCTTGATCGATTTTAAGACGATCAAGCGATGTTCGTCCGTCCGTCCAGCCGTCTGTCTGTCTGTTGAAAACACGCTAACTTTTGAAAGACTATACGAAGGCTCCTGAAGTTTGGTACATATGTTGGTCGTTTACCTGGTCAGATTGGTGTTGCAGTTCAGCCAAATCGGTAGAGTGATTCAAAAGTTATGAGCAAACGACTGAACTTCGGCGAGGGTTTTTCGTGAATTTCGTGATAAAAAATACGCTAACTTTTGAAAGACAATTATGAGGATGCTGAAGCTTGGCATATGTATGTGTCGTTCCCCAGGTCTGGTGCGTATTAAATTTCAGCCAAATCGGTGCAGTGGTTCAAGAGTTATTTACAAAACCGTGAATTTCAGATTAGTTTCACCTTAAATTCACATGTTGAAAACCCGTTAAACATGTTTTAAATACATTGGTCAGTCACAAAAATATTTAACAACGTATTTTTGTAACTTAAAAATATTTTACCAAAAAAAAAAAAAATACACTCGAAAAAAATTTTACACTCAAAAAAATTTTTCCACTCAAAAAAAAAAATTTAGTAAGTTATTTTTTTTTTTCAAAATTTACTTCACAAAAAGAGTTTTTTTTTCATATTTCTGCCATATTTCATAACACCACGCGTGTAAACTGTCAATACAATAATATTTTTTTTTTTTTTTTTTGATATTTCAACACTATTGTATAGGGTTTCTGTAGTATTCGACCTAACCTTTCATCCATTTTCACTTCTTTTTCAATTTTTGTGACTTTTTTACCTCCCAAAAAGTGTGAAAGTTTTTTTAAAAACAAATGTCTGTTTAGCTCCAAAAACACCACCATCAACATTATCATCATTATTATAATAATCATCAGCAAATGTCAGTGAAAGAAAATGCGTTTCTGTGTTGTTCATTTGTAACCATAGAGTTCATTATAAAGTTTATCCTGTTTCAAAACTAACAACACACATATAAAAATCTCATAAATTCTCAGCTCGCACAGTACACCAAACATCGTCAACAAGATAATTATGATTCAATCATCATGATCTCTGTAGTCATCATTTCTTAACAAAGCTACGAATATTCTATCCCAAACAATCATTTCATTCCATTCATGGTTTTGTATCACACTCATCACAACCATAAAGTCGTCATCATCATCATCATCACCATCATCGTCATCCACTTTATTACTATTTTTGCTTCTTTCATCCATCCAAAGAAGCGTTACTCACTTTTACTAAGCATCCATAATATTTTTGATTTATAGCATTGTGTTGCGTGTGTCCAGCATGTGGCTTTTAGTTGTTGTTTGTTAGCTCTTTTTTTATAGTTTTGGCTTAGAGATTTTTGTTTAAGCTGTGCACTATGGGTAGGATTTGATTTAAAGATCCTACATTTAAAAGGGAAGTCACTGTTGAGACACAGGCTGATCGTCATGAAGTTTAAAATGCCTAAAGAGGTAGAGAGATTTATATCCTGAGACATTTTTCAAGTAAAAATGTTTCTGAATCTCAAACATTTTCTATAGAAAAATGTCTGAAAATCTTATACCTTTTCTATAGGAAAAATGTCTCAAAATCTTATAACTTTTCCATAGGGAACATTCTCTCAGAATCTGAGAATATTTTGTGTTAGAAAAATGTTTTAGAGAGAGAGTTTTTCTATAAGAAAAATGTCCCAAATAGAGAGAGACCTTATTTTTGTCTCAGAATCTGAGATTATTTTTTTAGAAGAAAAAATTTTTGAAAAATTGAGACTTTTTCAATGAAAAAAATGTTTCAGTGTCTGAGACTTTGTCTTAAAGAATAACGTCTTAGAATCTGAGACTTTTCCTATGATAAAAATGTTGTGAATTGGTCCATTGTACCCTTGTGGCATCAGTACTTTCTTGCTGCAGTCCAAACTAAAAATGATTCTGGCAATTAAACGTGACGTTCAACATTGGTTGCGTAGAGTTAAATGTATTCGAGTTTGTATTTCTGTATGTTTGGGTGCGTTTCAGTGCAATTTTATGTTTTAATTCATGTTGTTGTTTTTTTGTTTTTGTTGAGTCTTATGCGCCGGTAAAACAACATTCACTCTTTAGACTTTGAAACGCCTTTACTCTAGTCAGGTGTTCCATGAATTCTTGTTATTGCCATAATAGTGAGAGTTTTTTTTTATATTTCTTCAGTCGTTATGATAATTAAGCAATAGGATTTGTTTTGTTGTAAATATTTTTATTTTTCCTTATTATGAAGAAAATATTTAAAATAAATATGGATTTTTTTTTGGGTCTATATTTGTGGTCTTATGAACGTATTTACATTAGGCAATTTTTGTTGCGACAATTCTGATTTTATAGTGTACCCTCAAAATAATTCTACAGTAAAAGTTTTAGTAAGTAATTTTTTACCAAAATCTACTAATAATTTACTAATTTTAGTATCTTCAAAGTACTAAAATTGGTCATTTTTACTGGTTTGCAATCATTTTAGTATAAAATTTTAGTATTGGATATCAATTTCTGCACTAGGTCCTTTTGGACTAAAATTTAGTTAAATTTTTAGTATTGAATGCCCACGTTTTTTTTTTTTTTTTTGGTGTATCAGAGAGAAAGGTAAGACTCTTCCCTCTCTTTCCGATACACTATAAAATCAGAAGTGCGGCAATTAAAATTGACTAATATAAATACGGTCTAAGTCTAAAGTTTATTATTTATTTTTGCCTCAAGGAAAAACTTGTTATTTTACAAGGCTTTTGCTAATAATTTTGTAATTTTACAAGCTTTTTACCAAAAACATTGTAAATTTACAATTTTTTTGACACGATAAAACTTTTGTAACTTTACTAGATTTTTTGCTACCTACTATTTTACGAGAATTCCTAGTTCCATTACGAGCTTTTTTGTAATTTTACAAGATTTTTACCAATAAAATTGTAAATTACAACTTTTTTGGCGAAATAAAACTTACAAGAAATTCTCGTAAATTTACTGCACCATTTACAGTTGTAATTCGTAAAAGATCAATTGTAATTTGAAGGTTCTACTTGTAATTCGAAGATTCCATTTGTAATTCGAAGATTCCATTGAAATTCGAAGATTCCATTTGTAATTCGTAGATTATACTTGTAGTTCGAAGATTCTATTTGTAATTCGAAGATTCCATTTGTTAGTCGAAGATACCAATTGTAATTCGTAAAATATCAAAGGAAATTTTGTTGAATCTTCGAGTTAAAAGTAAAATTTTCAAATTACAAATGGAATCTTCGAATTACAAATGGAATCTTCGAGTTGCAAGTGGTATCTTCGAATTACAATTGATCTTTTACGAATTACATCTGTAAATGGTGTAGATTTTTTTGTAAAAAATCTTGGAAATTTTGTAAAATTCCAAGAAAAACTGTAAAATTACAAATAAAATGTAAATTTCAATCGAAAATTATTTGTTAAAAAAAAGGAAAATTGTCAAATATTGCTTAAATGGGATTACGAGTGTTCAAGTATGAACATGGGTTTTATTTCATATTTGTATATGTTTAAATATATACATAATTTTATCTTTAGATTCTAGGAAAAGGGATCATTTAAAATCCCAAAATACATTTTAATGAGTGTGGATTTTCCTACAATTAGAAAACTCCGTATTCTAAGCAAACATGTAGTTTGCTTAATGTATGTACATAGACTACCTGCTTACAACAGGCAGTCATTATGATAGTTCTAGTTTAGTTTTAAGATTTTATATTTTGTAAATAGGTTCTATTTTTATATTTAATAAATCAGTATTCAGTATTCCAGAAATACTCAACCGAGTATCATAAAGATATTCAGCGAGTGACTTACAACCACTCGTACAAAATAAAAAGGTTTTGTTTTAATTAATACTCAGTTCCTTTTTATACAACGAGACTTTTTCTAGTAATTTGACAAGGTTTTATTTTGAGTGTACGGAATTTTTAATATAGAAAAATTCGCAGACTCTGATACACATTCGTATATTAAATTCTCACATTCTTAGACAATTTTCCCACCGGAAAACTCTTATATGTATTTAAAAAATTTATATTATTGAAACGTTTCCCGATTTAGAGAGATTTTTCTTATAGAAAATTTCTCAGCTACTGAGCTATTCTAATTTCTATTGAAAAATTCTCAGAACCCAAAAATTTTTTGCTTACAAAAATACTTGGATTCTGATATATTTTTTCTTAAGAAAAAGTCTAAGATTCCGAAATGTTCTTCCTATACTATTTTGAAACACTTTTCAATAGTAAATGCCTTATATTGGAAAAACTTGTGACTTAAATGATTTCTAATATTTTTCCAATTAATTTCTTAGATTCTCAGGTTCTGAGATATTTTTCCTATAGAAAAATCTGAGTCTGAGATATTTTTTGCTAGAGTTATATATTCTGAGACATTTTGCTAAAAGCAAAAGCCTCTGGTTCTGAGTCTTCCTAGTGTCACCCGCCGATCTTTATGGAATTGGAAAAAATAAAGGGACACATATTTTTTTTGCGGCCCAAATTCATACTTAGGTTGTAAAACGGAGGGGGGAAGACAAAGCCATTTTTCAGTTTTTCCCGTTTATCTCCTATATTATGCGAAGAAACCTAGTCATGATACATACCAAATGAAAGGTCTTTGGAAAACCTATCTACGTGTGCTAAGAACGTGTGCAAACATGCACATCTTTTCGTCATATTGAGTAAAATACCAAAATTTTAGGACATTTTTGTTAATAAGTCGAAAAATATTAACTTCTTTGGCCCGTTGTTAGCACCACGAGATAGGTATTTTTAATACCTTTAATCTCATACCACACATGCCTATATTAATTTTGTTTAAATAGGCGTAAATCGTAAAAAACTGAAAAGGTCAATTTCCCCCCACACAAACTGACCCCCCTAAAAATGAGTTTTGACCGCTAAAAAAAAAAAATAAATGTCGAATTAATTTTCGTTCTTGAAAACATATCCAAATTTCATGATGATTAGAGGGTGACACCAGGGAGACTTCCCTTGTAAGACATTTTTGTTATAGAAAAATTCTTAAATTCTGTTTTATTTTTTACATTAATAAAAATTATTTTTTTTTTACCTTCAAATTCTATTGAAAAAGATTACTCCTAATAGAAAAATTCTCATATTCTGTTTTAGTTTTTAAATTACTAAAAATTATTTTTTATTCGACCTATAAATTCTATTGAGCTCGAGGTCACGTTTGTTTACTAATTATTACGATGATATTGTCAAAGTAACACTTTTCAAGAAGCATTTATAAAGTTTGTTTGTTTTAAATTGATTGGTACGGTCATTTTTCATGACTTACTCGACACGTGTTTTTAGCAAACTGACAATCGTTATTGACAAAACATGCAGTCCTATTCACAGTTATGACTGGTTATGACCATTTTTTTTTAACTTCATATTCCCTGTGTTAGTTTTAAACACAATCATAAAAAGTCTTAAAATTCAAAATTATTTGTCAATTTAAAGACTGCCTGCGTAGCAGGTCTTTATTTTTTTGAAATTCTCAAGCAAAATTTGAATTTTTTATGATTGTTTACAACAACCACATGGGAAAAAATTAGTTATGACTATTTTTTGTGAATCGGCCCTTATAAAGTCTTATATTTGTATGTAAATAGACATAATGAGAATTTATGTACTAAATGCACAACATAATACAGCTATAAATTTAAAACGAATTGCACAACCGTACCATCTCCGTTTAAAATCAAAGATACCATCATATTAAATTAAATGGAGATGGTACTTCTGGGCAATTCGTTTTAAATTGAGATCTGTATTATGTTGTATATTTTGTACATAAATTCTCATTATGTACATTTACATACAAATATAAGACTTTATGTTTGGCCAATAACGATTGTCAATTTGCTAAATACTCTTGACAACGGAATGTGACAAATTCCGAAACACTTCTCGAGTAATGATTGGTACGGTCAAACAAACTTTATAAATATTTTCTGGAAAATTGTTACTTTGACAATATCATCGTAATAATAATTAAAGAAACGTGACCTCGAGCTGGAGTAATCATTCTCAAAAAAAAAATTCTTACAATTAGATTCTGAGACATATTTCAAATAGAAAAAAGCTTAGATTCAGAGACATTTTCTAAGACTCTGAGAAATTTTTCCTGTAGAAATAGTATCGGACCCTGAGTCATTTTCCTAAAAAATAAGTCTCAGATTTTAATAATTTTTTTTTTTTTCAAAATTCTCTGATTTTCCCTATAGAAAAATTGTCTGATTTTTCTTATAGAAAAACTCTCAGATTTTTCGAATAGAAAAATTTAAAGTTTCCGAGCTTTTTTTGAATAAAAAAATTCTACATTTCCGAATAATTTTTCCTACAGAAAAATATTAAACTTCTTAGACATTTTTCCTAGATAAAAATTCTCCAATTATATCCTTAGATTATATATTTAATTCTTAGATTTTTTCTAATGAAAATTTCTCGTATTTTTCCTATCGAAAAATTCTCAAATTTTTTCTATAGAGAAGTTCTTAGATTTCCTAAAGATTCCCTATAACATTTTTTTTTAATTTTTTCTATAGAAAAATTCTTTAATTTTTCCTACCGAAAAAATGTATTTAATATATTCTCAATTTTTTTCTTTAAAGAATTCTTAAATTTTTCCTATAGAAAAAATTCTCAAATTTTTCCTACAGAAAATAAAATTCTCAAA
The DNA here is from genome assembly GCA_963921195.1 of Pegoplata infirma. NCBI lineage: Eukaryota > Metazoa > Arthropoda > Insecta > Diptera > Anthomyiidae > Pegoplata > Pegoplata infirma. Next base: position 75,424 of record CAWUER010000677.1, on the reverse strand, counting down.
TTGTCTATTAGGCTGGGTCGTATTCCAACAAAGTGCTCAGATCAACTATTAATAGTGAAAAAAAGTTGGTACAAGTAAATACAAGCAATTTAAAACCAAAATGAACAAAATCGGTCCATGGCTTCCGTTCTCGCATCGCGGGTCAAAATTGCGGTTTTTGAAAAAATGGACATAATTTAAAAAAAAAAATTAAATATTTAAAAAAAAATTATTAAAAAAAAAAAATTTTTTTTGTATCGCATTAATTCAAAGATATTTAGAAAAATTTTGTTTGTTTTTTTCGGATATCGATAACCCACCCAAACGTGAGGCCAAAAAAAACTCACATTTTTAACATGGAGCTCAAAACTACTTTTTCACTATTTTAAAAATTTAGTGAAACAAAATTTTTAAATATATTAGTTTATCCACTTGATATCATTGAATACATCTCAGGGATTGTAGAAAAAAATTCTTAGTTAAATTCCTTCGTCCAGTTGGTGTGTGGAGCGATTTGAATTTAGCGGATTTCCAGAACATGTGTTTTTATCAAGGTTGGCAATCGAAACGAATAACGGTATCGATATCGGTATTGGTATCGTTTTTTTATTTATTTCGGTATCGGTATCGGTTACGGTATTTGAGTTGAATCGGTTACGGTATTACCGATACCGAAACTTCGATACCGGTACGTACCGGTATTATCGAAAAAAATTTTAAAAATATAAAAAACGCATAAAAACATATATTTTTTTTTCAATTTTAATACTAAAACACGTATTTACGTATTTATTTTTAGCATTTTTGCTAAAATGTGCTTTAAAATGTGAAAAAGAATTAAAATTGCGTTTTCTTAGGGGGTCGGCGGGGACGTTGCCGGACCACGCCTACTAAAGGGGGCGGACCGAGAAAACTGTAATTTTCTTATCCCCTTGATCAAAGTGCAGGACTTTGAAGTTATTCTGACATAAAAAGGTTTCATTTGTTGCAGAAAGTAAAAAAAATATGTAGAAAAGTAGAAGAGTTAAATTCGACTTACAAGGAAGGTCTCCCTGGTGTCACCCGCCGATCTTTATGGAATTGGTTTTATTTTGTAGAGTATAAATAATAAAGGGACACGTATTTTTTTTAGTGGCCCAAATTCACATTTAGGGGATGAAAATGAGGGCGAAGAAACGGTCATTGTTCAGTTTTTTTGCGTTTATCTCAAATATTATACATATAAACCTAGTCATGTTACACACCAAATGAAAGGTCTTTGGAAAACCTATCTCCATGTGCAAAGAATGGTCCAAACATGCACAACTTTTCGTCATATTGAGTAAAATGACAAAATTGTTGGACATTTTTGTTAATAAGTCGAAAAATATTCACTTTTTTTACACGTTATTAGCATCACAAGATAGGTATTTTAATTACCTTTAATCTAATACCAAATACGCCTATATTAGTTTTGAGCAAATAGACGTAAATCGTAAAAAACTGAAAAAGGTCAATTTCCCTCCATGCAAATTGAACCTCCTAAAAATGAGTTTGGGCCGCTAAAAAAAATAAGTGTCGAATTAATTTTCGTTCTGAACAACATATCCAAATGTCATGAAGATCGGAGGGTGACACCAGGGAGACTCTCCTTGTTAGCCGAATCCATGAATATCCACGGTGCCCTTTTAAAGTGATAGTTAGTATTCTAACTTAAAAAAAAAATTAACAATTTTGATTAGAAATATTTTATTTTGATTAAAAAACTTTTTTTAGTCATTTTTGAAAAAAAAAATTAAAAAAATTTTTTTTTGAGTGTAAAATTTTTTTCGAGTGTAAGTTTTTTTTTTGCTTAATTGTAAAAATATTTTTGAGTGGCAAAAATACTTTGTCAAATATTTTTCTATGACTCTTCCATGTTTTTAAAGCTGGTTTAAAGGGTTTTTCAACATGTGGACTTAAGGTGAAACCAATTTGAAATTCACTGTTTTGTAATAATTTTTGAACCACGAAGTCCTATAAATATCAAAAAAAATCCTTGGGCACCCACATCGCGGATTAAATAAAAATCCCCAAAAAACTTAACTATATTAGGGTTGCGGAAAGTTTCTATTGAGAGTCTAAATGATTTCAAAAAAATTTCGTGAAAATCAATAATTTTCTTCTGCTCCCGCATAGCGGTTGAAGTATGATTTATTTTTTTTGGAAATTTTTACTTAATCCACGATGTGGGTGCCCAAAGATTTTTTTTGATTTTTATGAGACTTCGGGGAGGCATTAGGAGTACGATTAATCATTTACAAAAACCAAAAAAATTACAAATTTTCTATTATTTTTTTTTTGTAAAAAAAACATGTTTTTTAGGAAAAACCGTTTTAATACCGTTTCAATACCGGTACGTACCGGTATCGAAGGAAAAGGTTTTTGGATACCGGTATCCGATACCAAAACTAAGTTTCGGTATTGGTATTGGTACCGGTATTCAATTTAAAGGGTTTTGAAACGGATAACGGTATTAAAAAGGTATCGATTGCCAACATTGGTTTTTATCGACATTTTTGACTAATTTGTTGTTGTTAGCAACATTTTACTTAAATAAACCAACTTTTTTTGTTCAAATGGTTGTTTTGGACCATAGTAACTCTGCTTTGAAATAATAGGCTTTTTGGACAACGTTAACCCTTGCCGGCACGGGGTTAAAAATTCCTCCAATGAAATTTTCGAAAATTCCTCACTCTAAAATCGTGTATGTGTTTAAATAATGAACAATTACAAATTTATACAAAGTTTTCTTGAAGGACATCTTTAACCCTTGTTGAACGAACGCCCAAAAACCTGCTGTTTTTTTTTGCTCATAGTCAAAATGGACTTTTTTGACATATTAAATAATATGTTTTTCACTTTTAGCTTTACACAGTAAAAACGACGAAGACGTAATCAAATTTCGGATGCCATTTTTTTATTTTATTTAGTTTTAAACACTTTCCGCTTAAGTGCGCTTACTTTAAAACGTTAATTTAAATGCGATCGTTTAAATGCATTCCCCGCTCAAACGATTCACTCGCAGATGTACATATCTTTCATTTTATAATCATAGTCAAAATGGACTTTTTAACATACTAAATAAGTTTTTTACTCTTAGCTTAACCCAGGAACATCTGCGAGTGAATCGTGTAAGCGGGGAATGCATTTAAACGATCGCATTTAAATTAACGTTTTAAAGTAAGCGCACTTAAGCGGAAAGTGTTTAAAACTAAATAAAATAAAAAAATGGCATTCGAAATTTCATTACGTCTTCGTCGTTTTTACTGTGTAAAGTGAAAAACATATTATTTAATATGTCAAAAAAGTCCATTTTGACTATGAGCAAAAAAAACAGCTGTTTTTTGGGCGTTCGTTCAACAAGGGTTAAAGATGTCCTTCAAGAAAACTTTGTATAAATTTGTAATTGTTCATTATTTAAACACATACACGATTTTAGAGTGAGGAATTTTCGAAAATTTCATTGGAGGAATTTTTAACCTCGTGCCGGCAAGGGTTAACGTTGTCCAAAAAGCCTATTATTTCAAAGCAGAGTTACTATGGTCCAAAACAACCATTTGAACAAAAAAAGTTGGTTAATTTAAGTAAAATGTTGCTAACAACTACAAATTAGTCAAAAATGTCGATAAAAACACATGTTCTGGAAATCCGCTAAATTCAAATCGCTCCACACACTAACTGGACGAAGGAATTTAACTAAGAATTTTTTTCTACAGTCCCTGAGATGTATTCAATGATATCAAGTGGATAAACTAATATATTTAAAAATTTTGTTTCACTAAATTTTTAAAATAGTGAAAAAGTAGTTTTGAGCTCCATGTTAAAAATGTGAGTTTTTTTTTGGCCTCACGTTTGGGTGGGTTATCGATATCCGAAAAAAACAAACAAAATGTTACTAAATATCTTTGAATTAATGCGATACAAAAAAAAATTTTTTTTTTAAATAAATTTTTTTTTAAATATTTATTTTTTTTTTTTAAATTATGTCCATTTTTTCAAAAACCGCAATTTTGACCCGCGATGCGAGAACGGAAGCCATGGACCGATTTTGTTCATTTTGGTTTTAAATTGCTTGTATTTACTTGTACCAACTTTTTTTCACTATTAATAGTTGATCTGAGCACTTTGTTGGAATACGACCCAGCCTATTGTCTATCCTTCTCATTCTCAGAGTTTTCCTATCGGAAAAATCACTGATTTTTCCTATAAAAAATTTTTCAGATTTTTCCGATAGAATAGTTCTCAGATGTTTCCTACAAAAAAGTTATCACAATCCTACGATAGAAAAATTATAAAATTTTTCCTACCCGAGTAAAAATAAACATATATAACAATATATAACTTGATGCAAACATAATAAATCATATATGATTATACATCGCGTGAGATATTTTCAAAATTTTTTAAATGCAGTCATATGTAGTTATAAATAATTGAATCACGATTCGGATTAAAAGGTGTACGGTTGATATAATTATATAAAATTATATGAGGGTCAATACAAAATTTGTTTTTCTGTATAATTTAATATAAAATTATATATATCCTATTCTGTTCCATATATATAACACTATATGTTTCCATTTAACCAACAATTTTCTAAGTTTTTAAGGCAAAGTATAAGAAACTTTTTAAAATGTTCCTAAACATTTCCTTGTTAGGGTTATGTATATCACCTATCTGGTTCGAATATTTTTTTTTTAAGAAAATTGTATGTTTGGTGAATGTATCGTTGACCTGTGGTGTAACTCAACCCAAACCAAAAAACATAAGGATTTTACATGTTTTTATGCAATTAGATCTAATTAGATCCACTAGTATATGGCAATGTCTGGTCAAAACTCGGATGAAATCAAATCATATTTTATACAAGTTGATCTTTTTTAATGCAAAAACATCCACCATTATTCGGATCAAATTGCGTATAAATATATTTATTTTATTTTTTTTTTTATTTTATTAAGAATTACCATATAATTACAAATTATATACTAATTTCACCTAACCGAGAACTGGTAACAATGACCTTCGTCTCGTTGTAGCGAATCAGACCAAGGCCTCTGGTGGGAATCGAACCCACGACCCCCACACTCATAGGCTAGCACGCTACCAACTAGCCTACTGGGGCGCCTGCGTATAAATATATATTGTGTTACATATCATTATATATTGTATCATATAAAAATTTTTACTCGGGTATAGAAAATTTCTCAAATTATTTTTTTACATAAGTTTGAAAATTTTTTCTATAGAAAAATTCTAAAATTTTTTCCAAATTTCTAAAATTTTTCCCAAATTTTTTAAAATTTTTCATATAGAAAAATTCTCAAATTCTTTCTATTGAAAATTTTATAAGTTTTTTCAATAGAAAATTCGTAAATTTTGTATCCCATTCCTTCTCAAATTTTCAGATTTTTCAATAGAAAATTTTAAATTATTTTCTTTACTTTCTGCCATCCAAATTTTTCTTGCACTTAACGTTTTTGAGATATTCGGTATTAAAAAGTCATATTCTTACGTTGCTTCCAAAAAATAGGACTTGATTTTATATAAAATGGACCTCCTGATTCCAAAATTGCAATCCAAAGTTTTCTAGCATGTTCCGTTTTCGAAATATTTGCGGTGGAGATATTTGCGTGCAAAAATGTTCAAACGCGAGTGTCTCAAAAAATTGCAGTTTGGAATCAGGAGGTTCATTTTATGAGAAATCAAGTCCTATTTTTTGCAAGTAACAATATGTAACAGTGGACCCCCAATTATTTGTTTTTTGACTTTAGCAAAATTTGGATGACAGATTTGGAATCAGGAAAGCAAAATCTATAAGAATCAATTGGAAATTTCACAAGGAGGTTTTTGTTGTCGAACAGTGTAATTATTGAGCAATAACTCGAAAATAGGATCAGAGGAATAAAATTTCATTACCCAATTTTGTCACTATTTTTACACAAGCTAATCTCGCTTGAAGAGGGGGGTGTGTATTAAGAGGGTGGTTTTTATGGGGACGAAAAGAAGAACTGGTCTGATTTCTTTAAAATTTGGAATAATTGCTTATGAAATAAACATTTCTTTACACAAAAAACTTTTTCTGACAAAATTTGTTTTTTAACAAATTTTTTTTTTTTCAAAAATTTTTTTCACCAATTATCTATTTTAAATAAAGTTTTTTTTATATTCGGCAAGGCCGAATTTAACTCTTTTTCTAGTTTTTTGTCACTTTGCAAATTTTATAAAAATCGAAATATATCACTTGGCATACCATCATTTTTAGTTACAGGCCCTGTATTAGTTACTGTAAATAAAACACCATCGTAATGATATTATATAATCACGCTGTGTTGTAATCTTAAGCATCAATATACATTATATAACACCACGAGAGTTGAAAACACTTTTGCTCATTAAAGTTTTATATGAAACAGGTGTAAGTGTTAACTATGTAGCACTGTGACTAGTTCCGTTCTTGTGTTTAGAAGGGGGCAGGACACATATAATAGAATTAACTAAAATATCACTTAGAAACCACCCGAGTAAAAATAAACATATATTACAATATATAACTTGATACAAACATAATAAATTATATATGATTATACATCTCTGAGATATTTTCTAAATTTTTTTAATGCAGTCATATATAATTTAATCATGATTCGGATTAAAAGGTGTACGGTTGATATAATTATATAAAATTATATGAGGGTCAATACAAAATTTCTTTTTCTGTATAATTTAACTTAAAATTATATATAGCTTATGCTGTTCCATATAAACCTATATATGTTTACAATTAACCAAAAATTTTCTAAGTTTTTTAGGCAAAGTATAAGAAACTTTTTAAAATGTTTCTAAACATTTCTTGTTGGGGTTATGTATATCACCTATCTGGTTCGAAGCGTACCCAAACATTTTTTTTTGTTTTTGAAAATTATATGTTTGGTGAATGTATCGTTGACCTGTGGTGTATCTCAACCCAAACCAAAAAACTCCAGGATTTTATATGTTTTTGTACAATTAGATCTAATTAGATCCACCAATATAAGGCAATGTCTGGTCAAAACTCGGATGAAATCAAATCATATTTTATACAAGTAGATCTTTTTTAATGCAAAAACATCCACCATTATTCGGATCAAATTGCGTATTAATATATATTGTGTCATATATCATTATATATTGCATCATATAAAAATTTTTACTCGGGTACTACGTTTTTTAAAATATCGGTTAAGTCATTCTTCATTGAACCTGACATATTCGTTAAAATAGGTAAATCTTTTAATAACAGGGATCTAGCCTCTTTACGTATCTTTGTCTGTCCGTCTGCCTAACTGCTTTATTTAAATATCTTTTTAATAGTTTTACTATAATTCTTTTATTAGTTTAATGACAAATTTATTCTGTCCATTACAAAATCTAATCGTGAGAGAGATCCCAATTAAATTGTTACAAATTCTAATTTAATTGATTATAAATGTCATTCATATTCAATGACAACTGCAATATTTGTAATACAAAATTCAATTTCTAAACTTTGTTGTTCACACACCATCAATGAAAGATAACAAATCAGTATTTTTTAGAGTAAATGGATAAAGATGAATTTGAAAGCAAGACAAAAAAAATTTCCAACTTTTCCATACACAAAACTGTTGTTGTTTTATTTCCAATCCACTCTATTTATATATGATCTTTAGTATGGTTAAATCTAGTACACCTTAAAAAAAATAAATATTCCTTTTAAAGATTGCATTCATTTCAACCTGGT
>CAWUER010000677.1:0-67459 GCA_963921195.1 Pegoplata infirma | reverse complement strand
AAAAACGATTTTTCCTCTACTAATCATATAAATAAAATCATGATGCGAATGTAACCCCACCTAATGCACATGATTAAAATTATTCTCCTGGACATAAATCTGGTATCCAAACTTTTTTTATTACATCAGGAAATTTTAATTCCAAAAAGATCGCGTTCTTTGACATATTTGGCATCTCATACACAGAAAAAAATATGGAGGAAACTAATTTGAGTAATCACTTGTTTAAATTTAAAAACAAAAATTGAGTAATTTTTTAATTGACGCAATTAAAAATTTACTCAAAAATTTTAAAAACAATTTAAGTAAATAATTTAATAAAAATTTAATAGTTTTTAATTTTTTTTTAAACTCTCATAGTTTTTTGAATTCTCGTTTAGTTTATAGTTTTTTGTGTATGTATATGAAAGTTTGTAATCGTCTTTATAAAATTTTCCTATGTTTTTGAGACATAAATATGTTTGGTAAAGTTTGAAAAAACAAGTTTTTTGTTTTTTTTTTTTTGTAAAAAAATTTAAAACTTTTTTTAAACTTAAAAAAAAATAAATAGAAAAATTTTGAGTAAATGTTTAATTGTGTCCATTAAACATTTACTCAAATTTTTTTTCAAACATTTAATAAATTTTTATTAAAAATTTACTCAATACTATTAAATCGTTTACACAGAAAAAAATAAAAAAAATATTTGAGTAAATTTTTAATACTATTGCAGTGGTGCCATTTTAGCACTTTTAGTGCTAGATCTAGCACTTTTTTGTTGGACTTAGCACTAAAGTTTTGTAAAAAAGTGCCAAGTGCTAAGTTAGCCCTTTTTTAGATTTTTTTTTACATTTTAATTTGTTTTTTTAAATCTCTTGTAAAAATTTTTAGCCTGCGGCGCTTTCTTTGCACCTGTATAATGAAATAACTCCCAAATCGTATGGAATTTATTTAATGTTTTTTCTTGGGACTTATTTCATGGCGCCTAATTGAAAATCAGAAATCCTAAGAAATTAAGAAAGTATAAATTGAAATTCAAAAATTTAGAAAATATAATTTGAAATTCAAAAATAAAGAAAATATAAATTAAAATTTAGAAATCCCAGTTAAAATTCAGAAAACCCAATTGAAATTTAAAAATCCAGATAGAAATTAAGAAAAGATTGAAATTCAAAAATACCAATTGAAATTCAGAAAACCTATTTAAATTTAGAAAACCTAATTGAAAAACAGAAAACCTTTTGAAATTCAAAAAACCCAGTTTAAATTAAGAAAACGCAATCGAAATTCAGAAAAAAATTGAAGCTCGGAAAACCAAATTGAAATCAAGAAAATATATGTACCGGTTACACTAGTTTACAAATCAAAAAAAAAAAATTTTTTGAAACCGTAACAAAAAAATTTGTTATGGCTTTTTTTAAGCCTGATCCTTAACTAACAATAAGATAACAAAGTCGGTTTGATGAAAATCTATGGGTTATCACCGAAGTTATTACTTATTATATGAAAATACACACTAAAAACACTATGGTATTTAACCAAGTTTTTATTTTTGCACTTTAAATACAAAAAAAGAAAAAATAAGAAAATTTATGCGTAGTTTCAAAAAATTCATTATAACTTTGATGATTGCCCATAGATTTTTATGAAACCCATTTTGTTATATTTGTATAGGTTCAGGCTTTTTGGTAATTAAAAAAACTTGTTAATTTGCAACGATTCGTAAAAAAAAATTAAAAATTAGTTTTTTGATCTCATTTTTTGATAAAAAAATTAATTTTTACAATATATTTGTCTATCGCGCGTAAACTATTGAACAGATTTGAAAGTAACGTGTGTAAAGTTTGTTGCAAAATGATTAACTTTAATTTGGTTTTATCACGAGTAGATCGGAGGTACATTACTATAGTAATCTTTATAAAGATATAGGGAAAACAGTGAAAATAACTCCAAAAAACGCAAAAAAATTTATTAGAAGTATTTTTTTCTATAAAATTTTGAAGTTTAGCGGTCAAAACAAATATGTAGACTCAGTTAGTGCGCATTTTGGTTGTAAACTAGAGTTATTGTTAAAAATCATTATTTGTTAATTTAATAAATGAAAAAAAAAATCTAGCACTTTTTTTTTGGTCTGTAGAGCATTTTAGCACTTTTTTTTCTGCCATTTAGCATTTTTTCAAAATTCTCTTATGGCAACACTGTACTATTGAGTAACAAATTACTCAATTTTGCACCAGTAAACGATTTAATAGTATTGAGTAAATTTTTAATAAAAATTTATTAAATGTTTGAAAAAAAAATTGTTTAATGGACACAATTAAACATTTACTCAAAATTTATCTATTTATTTTTTTAAGTTTAAAAAAAGTTTAAAATTTTTTTACAAAAAAAAAACAAAAAACTTGTTTTTTCAAACTTTACCAAACATATTTATGTCTCAAAAACATAGGAAAATTTTATAAAGACGATTACAAACTTTCATATACATACACAAAAAACTATAAACTAAACGAGAATTCAAAAAACTATGAGAGTTTAAAAAAAATTAAAAACTATTAAATTTTTATTAGGGTCGAACCAGGATCAAATGCGTAGCGCAAGAATCAAATTACGTCGCGTAAGGCGTAACGCCCAATAATTTTTCGTTTCTAATATTTAAATGTGAGTTACCTAAATCAAACGGACGTAAAAATTTCAAATTTGATGTGTTTGTTTTTGTTTTTTTTTACGTCTTGCGCTACGCATTTGATTCTGGTTCGACCCTAAATTATTTACTTAAATTGTTTTTAAAATTTTTGAGTAAATTTTTAATTGCGTCAATTAAAAAATTACTCAATTTTTGTTTTTAAATTTAAACAAGTGATTACTCAAATTAGTTTCCTCCATATTTTTTTCTGTGTACTGGTGCAAAATTGAGTAATTTTTTACTTACTTTTCTGTGTGACAATACACTTGAGGTTTTTACGGATGACTCGAAAATAGATCACCGAGGTCAGTATCGTCAGTGACGATACACTTGAGGTTTTTACCGATGACTCCAAAATAGATGACAGAGGGGGGTTGTGTTTTTATGAGTCAACTGAATAACAGAATCTCCTTTCGATTACCGGATACTAGTGTTAAGTATTTCAGGCCGAGTCCATGGTCTCATATTTGTGCTTGCACCGACAACCAAGCAGCTTTTAAATCCCTAGCGGGTGTGACTACCAAATCAAGAAGAGTCCAAGACTGTAGGGCGTCTCTTAGGCCCCTATGACACTAGCTTTTTTTTTGTATTGGATTTGAGATGCCGAGACATTCGAATGTGGCACTCATCTGGGTGGTAACTGTGTTGCCGATGAATTACCTAGGCAGGGGACGACTCTACATTCTGCAGGGATTAATCATATGCCTGTCAACCCGCTCAATGCGAGTAAGCGGTGGAGTGGGACTCACGTGCCCTAACACGATGATGGTATGACCCTCTTACGATCACCGGCGTATGGGTAAGATCATTTTAACAGGCTGTTTTAGTTCTTAATTGGAGAATATTTTTCCTCTGGTCCTATTTTGCCCATTTACGACTCTTACCTTGCTATGACAATTCATGAAAGTTTATTTTTTTAACTCATCAAATTTATTTGATGTAATTTTTTCTTAAATATTTAACAAAAATTGGACACTTTAATTACACAGAAAAAAATATCGTAAAATCAAGAGTAACAAAACAAATTGTTACCAACGAAATACAAGTTCAACAACGTTTTTAATTGTATCAACAATGTGTATTGTTAATGTGACAAAAATCCGGTTTTATTTCCAATTAAACGCATGAATTAAATTCATTGTTAAAAATTCCAAAAAATTCACATTAATAACACAAACAATTTATAAACTCATTTAATCAAGCACAAATATATGCGACGATAGCACGGTGGTAGTGTGCTAAACTCGAATCATGAAGGTTTCGGGTTCGCTGCCAGTTGGCGGAACAGTTTTTTATTTTTATTTTTTTTATTTGAGATTATTATTTATTTTTAAAAACGCAAAAAGTGCATATTGAAATCACAGACACCTAATGTACGCATTTAGTCAACTTTAATTATACATGAGTAGGGATGAGATTTCCATGTAAATGCATGTTTTTTGTCGGTAGTCTTAAAACAATGTTGACCAATTATCTTTCCGAATCAAGAAATTTGCTTTAAAATGGCATCGATTTGTTTTTGCATATTTTTGCATATTTTGGTTAAAATGCATATTTTTGCATATTTTGGTTTTAAGTGCATATATTGTGCATATTTCCAATTTTTAAGTGCATATTTTTGCATATTTTGATATAAATTAGCAAAAACACAAATTGAAATTTATTTGTTTCAACAACTATTTTAAATTTTAAAAATATATTTTGAAAATGAGAAAAATTATTTTTTTCTATTTAATTTTTTTATAGAATGCCCTAATTTCAAAAAAAAAAATCCTGCTTATTTAAAGTTTTAGATGTTACAATTTAAAGCCGGTGTTATTTTTTGCATTTTTAATAAGTTTTTCGAATGAAAACAAGACTTTTATTGGACACATTTTATTTTTTAGTGCATATTTTTAGCTTTTTTAGTGCATATTTTGAAGTTTTTAGTGCATATTTTAAGCGCATATTTTCGATTTTTTAGTGCATGAAAATCTCATCCCTATACATGAGGAATAGCACGGTGGTAGTGTGCTAGCTTTGAATCATGAAGGTTACGGGTTCGCCGCCAGTTGGCGGAACTTTTTTTTTTTTAATTTCCAATTTTAGTTTTTTTTTATCATTCTAATTGTAGACTGTTTTAAATATGACGTTTAGTCAAATACAAATATGTATAAGGATAGAACAGTGGTAGTGTGCTAGACGCGTAGCACGAAGGTTGCGGGTTCGATGCCAGATGGTGGTAGACATTTTTTGTTTTATTTTTTTTTTTCTATTTTTAGATTATTTTTTATTCTATTTTTAGATTTCAGATTATTTTTTATTCTATTTTTAGATTTTACAAATTTTTCAATTAATTTCATTGTTAATGTAACAATGAATGATGTTGATTTTTTTTTTCAAAAGTTACAAATGCCATTGTTGTATTGACAAAATCCAATGTAGGCTCAGTTTCAATTAAATGTTTAATTGTATTAACAATGAAATGTACAAAAATATTTCCTGCTTACTCTGCACTTTAAAAATTAATATTGCAAAATAAATATTTAAAGATATGACACCAAAATAAAAATATATGTTTGTACTTTCTTTCAAACACAAAATCGAATTTCAAACAAAATGTATTTCTTGTTAACTTACATATCTTGAAATTGTAAACTGTAATTAAGTAGGGGTATTCACTACACTGTGCAACACAAATTTGTAATTTGAATAAGCCAAAAAATTAAAGAAGTTTACCTAAACAAAACACTGTAACAAAATTACTTCTGAAAATTTGGTTTTAATGTTTCCAGTAAAATTTTATGGTAGTTCCTTTATTACATTCAAAAAAATGCGTTAGTAGATTTACTATTTTTTTTTGCTAATGCTAGTTAGCTAACTTTTAGCAAATTTTTAGTTGAGATTAGCATGTTAGCAAAAAATTTTTGTAAACTTCATTTAGCACATTAGCAATTTTAAACAAACTTTGAACTAATTTCTTTTGCTAAATTTGAAATTGAGTTGACAACATTTTTACAAGCTTTTTTTGCTAATATTAGCAAAAATAAATGGTATTTTTTTTTTTATTTTCAGAAAACTTAAAATGGCGCTATCTCGGAAACTAAGCCAGATAGAGCAAAATGGAGGCCATTTTTGGTTCTCGAGCTCTCCATAGTATCGCCGGTCCTCTTCACATGTGTGGACCCTAATGGGTCCTAACTTTGTATCCAAAAAAGTTAGCATTCCCAAAAATTTCAAAAAGCTCATATCTCGGTAAATATTGCCGACACAACAAAAAGTCCAAAATCTTTTTTGTAGCTCTTAACACGTAGAATCAAAAGCTCTCCGAGTAATATTTTTGAAGTTATCGAGTCTTGTAATTCTCAAAACCCCGGTGGTCCCCTAAAATCACTTATAAAAACTAAGCAAGGTAGAGCGAAACGGACACAAATTTTGGATCAAAAACTATGACGATTTTTAAGGAACCCAACTAGGTCTAGGTCCTCAAATGTGTATGAACTAACAAGGGAAGTCTGCCTAGTGTCACCCGCGGATCTTTATGAAATTGGTTTTATTTTGTAGAGCAGAAAAAATAAAATGACACGTATTTTTTTTAGCGACCCAAATTCATATTTAGTGGGTAAAAAGGAGGGGGAAGACAAGGTAATTTTTCAGTTTTTTCGTTTATCTCCTATATTATGCAAAGAAACCTAGTCATGATACATACCAAATGAAAGGTCTTTGGAAAACCTATCTACGTGTGCTAAGAACATATTGAGTAAAATACCAAAATTTTAGGACATTTTTGTTAATAAGTGGAAAAATATTAACTTCTTTGGCCCGTTGTTAGCACCACGAGATAGGTATTTTTAATACCTTTAATCTGATACCACACATGCCTATATTAATTTTGTTTAAATAGGCGTAAATCGTAAAAAACTGAAAAATGGGTTTGGGCCGCTAAAAAAAAGACGTGCCGAATTTTTTTCGTTCTTAACAACATATACGAATTTCATGAAGATCGGAGGGTGACACCAGGGAGACTTCCCTTGTAAGTTGAAATAAAAAAATTTCAGTAAACAAATTTTTGGCAAAACATTTTTGCTAACTTTACCAAAAAAATTGTGGGTTCAAAATCAGCAAATTTTCTTGTAGGTTTACAAGCTTTTTTGCTAATATTACAGTTTTTTTTAGTGTATATTTGCGTATACCTCAATTCTGTGCTTGAAGAATTGCACAACTGAACATAAAAAAAAAAAAAAAACGTATTGCCACTGGTACGCGACCTTACACAGGTAATAGCAATTGTTCTCGAAATCTGGTCTCTAAAATTTTCTATGATATCAGGTTTTTGGGAAAATTGAGGTCAAAGTTCAGAATGATCGCCGTTTTTTGCATTTTTGCTAACTCACAGCGGATGAACCTGATGTGATAGCGACTTTAAAATAAATCGAGGGTAAAGCTTAAACATTGTTTTTAAGGATGCAGAACTTATTTGGTTAGTCGCATTAACCCTTAGGACACCAATTGTATTTCAATAATTGGTGTGTTTTTCAATAAGTGGATTTATTTTCGGATTAATCTTATTTAGTTTCAAATAATTATTTTAACATGCCAAAACAATTTTAGAATATTTTTTTTCGTAATCTACGATAAATTAGCAATTATAATCCGAAAAAATAATTAAAAAATTTGAAAAACTGAAAAAGTTACAAATAAAACAAAATTAATCCAATTAAATTTTGGGATTTAATAAGTCCACTATGGATTAATATTGATTTATTTATAACTTTTTTCATTTTCCAAATTTTTTTATTATTTTTTCGGATTATAATTGCTAATTTATCGTAGAATACGAAAAAAAAATATTCCAAATTTGTTTTGGTATGTTAAAATATTTTTTTAAGCAAAATAAGACTAATCCGAAAATAAATCCACTTTTTGAAAAACACAGCAAATGTCTTATTCCCCAAAAAAGATTTTTTCCTACTAATCATACAAATAACAAGTAAAAAAGTTAAATTGGCCTACCCAAATGAAGTGAAACCCTCCACAATTTCTAAAAGATTGTTGCAAACAACTTTATTAAAAAAGAAATTACTTTTGAAAAAAAAAAAACTTTTGAAAAAAAATTTCCGCTAAAAAAAAAAATTGTAAAAAAAAAATCCGTGATTTTTTTCTTTTTTTGTCCAAAAATATGTTTGTACTTGTTTAAATACGATTTAGTGTTTAATTATGTTGACATATGTCCACCAGCAGCCGAATTAAAGCATTATGTATTTTTAGGTTATGTTTAATGTCCCGGTGAAAAATGTTCATATATGCACATTAGGGTGGCAGCTAAATTTCAACTTTGGATTTTCAACATCTCCCGGGCGGAATATTGTGCCACATGGTCTTAAACTGATGTGGAAAAAATTTCAGCCAAATCGGATAACTTTAACCCGTGCCCCTTTGAGGTCAAAGTTCAAATGATAAAAAAAAAATTTTCCATACAAGCAAAAAATTTTTTTTTAGATTTTTATTTTTTTTATTTTTTAATATTAGTTAGCTTTATTAGCTTATTAACAACAAAAAATTTCATTTCGATCGGACAAGATTTTCAGTTTCAAAAGTGACTCTGAAAAAAAATTTTCAGGCTTGTTAGAAGCTTACTCTAAAAAATTTTCAAAAAAATTTTTTTTTTAGTTTTGATAAGCACACATTAAAGAATTTTTGTTGCTCTTAATACCAGGTTTTTTAATTTTTTTTTTAATTTTTTTTCGACATCGCATTTTTGTTCTAAATTGGGGTAAGAAACTGGAAAAGTGCAGTTTTTGGCCCTATTAAAGAGCATGATCACAATGTCCCAGAAAGAAAAAAATGATATATTTGGAATATGTATTATCAAGAGAAACAAACGCAAGCTTTTTTGTAAACTTTTAAAAACAAAAAAAAAAATATTTTCTTAAGAGTATGCTGTCTCAAGACAGTCTCAATTTTTTTTTTTTTTCAAGACCACTTTTGTAACAGAAAATCTTGTCCGATCGAAATTAATTTTTTTGTTGTTAATAAGCTAATAAAGCTTACTAACTTTTTTTTAAGCTCTGACAAGCACACATTTAAGATTTTACGTCGCTTTTGATAACAGTTTTTCTTTTTATTTTTTTTTTTGTGACATCGAAGTTTTGTTCTAAATTGGGGCCAAAAGCTGCAAAAATTTAGTTTTTGGCCCTATTAAAAAACGAAATTACGACATCACAAAAATTTTTAAAAAAACCTACTATTAAGAGCGATAAAATGTCATTAATGTATGCTTGTCAAAACATACATTAAAAAATTTTTTGAAAATTTTTTAGAGTAAGCTTCTAACAAGCCTAAAAATTTTTTTTCAGAGTAACTTTTGAAACTGAAAATCTTGTCCGATCGAAATGAAATTTTTTGTTGTTAATAAGCTAATAAAGCTAACTAATATTAAAAAATAAAAAATAAAAAAAATCGAAAAAAAAAATTTTTGCTTGTATGGAAAATTTTTTTTTATCATTTGAACTTTGACCTCAAAGGGGCACGGGTTAAAGTTATCCGATTTGGCTGAAATTTTTTCCACATCAGTTTTAGACCATGTGGCACAATATTCCGCCCGGGAGACATCAATATTAATACAAAAAAATTGCTCCATACATTTCGCTGCCACCCTAATGCACATACATGTTTCATATGTGATCACATATGAAAAATATGTGATCATATATGCTCCATATGAATACATATATGAAGCAATATTTCTTGATTTTTTTTCATATATGCTGATGTATGAAAACACATATGCACACATCTGCACGTACATATGTCTGGGACTTATAAAATTTTCAAAAAAAAATTTCAAAAGCATTTGAACTGAAATTTTGAAATGAAATTTTTTACTCCAAAACGCACAAAAAAATTTCCAAAAAATACTTTGAAAATTTTCAAAAAAAATTTCAGATATGTACACATTTGCACATACATATATGACATGTAATGTACTTCCATATGTGTCCCGATACAAGATGTTTGAATTTTTCTCAGGACTTTTTTCAAAATTTATTTTCTAAAAACATTTTTTAATGTTTTTTTTACTACAAACACTTGGTACTTCGAAAATTAAAAAAAAAAAATCCGATGTCCCGACTTCGAAAATTTTTCAATTTTTTTTTTTAATTAAAATATTTTTTTTATTAAAAACCGAAAAAAAGTTGCCAAAAAAAACTTGTGTCTGGGACTTAAAAACCAAAAATTTTGGAACTTTGAAAATTAAAAAAAACATAAAAAAGGGGTTTTTCTGAATTTTAAAAAAATGTTTAAGACTTCAAAAATAGTGAAACAATTTTAATGAAATTCTTAACACCAAAATGCAAAACGGAATTAAAAAAATATATGTTACATATGTGACCATATATGTCCATATATTTACATATGCCGCCAATTTTCGCATTTGCTTCATATATGTAATATATATGGGCGAGCATATATGAATAATATATGAATAACATCTGACATTTTTCACCGGGGTACTAAAATTTTTGAGGTGTCCTTACATTTTCGTCCATAACTTTTGAACCGATATCGCTCAAATGCAATACCAAACTTCTCGGGAGAACTTCCAATAAATATGTTGAGTTTCAGTCATTTACGTGTAATATTTTAGCCGTGATCACCATTTCCACAGACAGACAAAGAACGGACAAACGGACATCGCTAGAATGTCTTAAAATCGATCGGGGATTATGAATATATATACTTTATGGGGTCCCAGACCGATATTTCGATGAGTTACAAACGGAATGACAAACTTATAAATACCCTCTATCACTAGAGTGGAGGGTATAAAAACATGATGCGAATGTAGCGCCACCTAATGCACATGATTACAATTATTCTCCTGGTCATAAATCCGGTATCCAAACTTTTCTATTACATCAGGTTTTTGAGAAATTTGAAATTAAAAATATTTGGCATCTCATAGCGAATTAACCCGATGTGCTGACGACTTAAAAATAATTCAAGGGCTTACATTTCTTATTAAGATGTGTAATTCTTTTGATCAGTTGCTTTAACCGTTGGAAGACCAATTGTCTTTCTAAGGTCATTTCCCCCAAACAGGGGTTTTCGATGCTGGGGATAGTGTCCGACCGAATACACCTTTTTTGGCCGAAGCCGAAGCCGAATATTCGGCCAAATTTTCACTATTCGGCCAAACCGAAGCCGAAGCCGAATATTAAAAAAAAATGTTTTTAGTTAGAAAAACACTTAATAAAATGTTTTTGTGGCTTACTAATGTGATTCAAAGTTAGTTTAGTGTGTTTTTCAACACGTGAGCACAAATATTATACAATTATTCGCTATTCGGCCTATTCGCCAAAATTGTGGCCGAAGCCGAATAGTGGCCGAATAGTGCTTTTTGGCCGAAGCCGAATATTCGGTCGGACACTAGCTGGGGAACAAGACATCATTGAAAGACAATTGGCGTCATAAGGGTTAATGCGTCTGACCAAATGAGTTCTGTATCTTATAGAGTAATGTTTAAACTGTACCCTCGACTTATTTTTAAGTCGGGTTCATCCGCTATGATTAGCCAAACATGCCAAAAACGGCGATTTTTTTTTGCACTTTGACCTCATTTTTCTCAAAAAAGTGATGGAAAAGTTTGAAGAACGGATTTTTGACCAGCAGAAAATTTTTAATCAATTGTTAAAAATGCGTCCCAGTCATATACACACAGAAAACGGATTCGTTGTGCCAACCAAATTCAGAACCAACCAAATTATTGTAGTCCAGCCAACTATCACTTTTATCAGTTGTAATTACTAATATTTTCGATTTAGTTAATTGGTATATATATCGAATTTCAGTAAGAGCAACTGAATATATCTGTTCAAGCAACGAAAAATTAAAAGATCAAAATGGTTGTTGTGACCGATATAATAGCACCACGACTAAAATATTTTATTAATTGGGTCCTTTAACCGTAAAATAAAAAGACAAAAAGTTTTTTTTTTAATATATTTATTAAATAAGTTAATTTTACAAGAATATATACAAAAGTTGATATTTAATACAATTTTTAAGCATACTTTTTTTATAAAAATTCTCAGAATCTGCGAAAAGCGTCTCAGCACCTGGGACTTTTTCTATAGAAAATATTTTTTCGAATCTAAGAATTTTTCTATAGAAAATATGTTCCAGAACTAAGACTTTTTGTATAGAATCTGAGAATTTTTCTAAAGCAAAAGTATCTTACAATCTAAAACTTTCTATAGCAAAAATGTCTTAGAATCAGAGACTCAGAATCTGAGACTTTTTCCATAAAACAAAAGTATCAGAATCTGAGACTTTTTCTATAGGAAAAACGTGTCAGATTCTGAAAATTATTCTATATTCAAATCGTCGTAGAATCTGAGACATCGTAGAATCTGAGACTTTTTCTATAAAACAGAATCAGAATCTGAGAATTTTTTTTATAGAAATCCCGTTTCAGAATCGGAGACTTTTTCTATAGAGAAAACCGTATCATAATCTGAGACTTTTTCTAAAGAAAAAAACGTCTCAGAATGTGAGACGTCTTATGTAGTAAAAATCTCTGAGAATCTGGGACTTTTTCTATAGAAAAAACGTCTCAAAATCTGCCATTTTTTCTATAGAAAAAGTCTCAGATACTGCGACATTTTTTCTACAGAAAAAGTCTCAGATTCTGAGTTATTTTTTCTATGGAAAAAGTCTCAGATTCTGAGACATTTTTTTCTATAGAAAAAGTCTCAGATTCTGAGACATTTTTTTCTATAGAAAAAGTCTCAGATTCTGATCCATTTTTTCTATGGAAAAAGTCTCAGATCCTGACACATTTTTTCTATAGAAAAAGGCTCAGATTCTGAGACATTTTTTCGATAGAAAAACGGCTCAGATTCTGACCTTTTTTATAGAAAAAATGTCTCAGAATCTGAGAATTTTTCTATATAAAATATCTCAGATTCTGAGATATTTTTTCTATAGAAAAAGTCTCAGATACTGCGATATTTTTTCTATAGAAAAAGTCTCAGATACTGCGACATTTTTTCTATAGAAAAAGTCTCAGATACTGCGACATTTTTTCTACAGAAAAAGTCTAAGACTCTGAGACATTTTTTCTATAGAAAAAGTCTCAGATACTGCGACATTTTTTCTACAGAAAAAGTCTCAGATACTGCGACATTTTTTCTACAGAAAAAGTCTCAGATTCTAAGACATTTTTTCTATAGAAAAAGTCTCAGATTCTGAGACATTTTTTCTATAGAAAAAGTTTCAGATTAGATTCTGAGACATTTTTCCTATAGAAAATGTCTCAGATTCTAAGACTTTTTCTATAGAAAAATCTCAGATTCTGAGGCATTTTTTCTATAGACAGATTCTGAGACATTTTTCCTATAGAAAAAGTCTCAGATTCTGAGACATTTTTCCTATAGAAAAAGTCTCAGATTCTGAGACTTTTTCCTATAGAAAAAGTCTCAGATTCTGAGACATTTTTCCTATAGAAAAAGTCTCAGATTCTGAGACATTTTTTCTATAGAAAAAGTCTCAGATTCTGAGACATTTTTCCTATAGAAAAAGTCTCAGATTCTGAGACATTTTTCCTATAGAAAAAGTCTCAGATTCTGAGACATTTTTCCTATAGAAAAAGTCTCAGATTCTGAGACATTTTTGCTATAGAAAAAGTCTCAGATTCTGAGACATTTTTCCTATAGAAAAAGTCTCAGATTCTGAGACATTTTTCCTATAGAAAAAGTCTCAAATTCTGAGACATTTTTCCTATAGAAAAAGTCTCAGATTCTGAGACATTTTTCCTATAGAAAAAGTCTCAGATTCTGAGACATTTTTCCTATAGAAAAAGTCTCAGATTCTGAGACATTTTTCCTATAGAAAAAGTCTCAGACTCTGAGACATTTTTCCTATAGAAAAAGTCTCAGATTCTGAGACATTTTTCCTATAGAAAAAGTCTCAGATTCTGAGACATTTTTCCTATAGAAAAAGTCTCAGATTCTGAGGCATTTTTCCTATAGAAAAAGTCTCAGATTCTGAGACCTTTTTCCTATAGAAAAAGTCTCAGATTCTGAGACATTTTTCCTATAGAAAAAGTCTCAGATTCTGAGACATTTTTCCTATAGAAAAAGTCTCAGATTCTGAGACATTTTTCCTATAGAAAAAGTCTCAGATTCTGAGACATTTTTCCTATAGAAAAAGTCTCAGATTCTGAGACATTTTTCCTATAGAAAAAGTCTCAGATTCTGAGACATTTTTCCTATAGAAAAAGTCTCAGATTCTGAGACATTTTTCCTATAGAAAAAGTCTCAGATTCTGAGACATTTTTCCTATAGAAAAAGTCTCAGATTCTGAGACATTTTTCCTATAGAAAAAGTCTCAGATTCTGAGACATTTTTCCTATAGAAAAAGTCTCAGATTCTGAGACATTTTTCCTATAGAAAAAGTCTCAGATTCTGAGACATTTTTCCTATAGAAAAAGTCTCAGATTCTGAGACATTTTTCCTATAGAAAAAGTCTCAGATTCTGAGACATTTTTCCTATAGAAAAAGTCTCAGATTCTGAGACATTTTTCCTATAGAAAAAGTCTCAGATTCTGAGACATTTTTCCTATAGAAAAAGTCTCAGATTCTGAGACATTTTTCCTATAGAAAAAGTCTCAGATTCTGAGACATTTTTCCTATAGAAAAAGTCTCAGATTCTGAGACATTTTTCCTATAGAAAAAGTCTCAGATTCTGAGACATTTTTCCTATAGAAAAAGTCTCAGATTCTGAGACATTTTTCCTATAGAAAAAGTCTCAGATTCTGAGAGATTTTTCCTATAGAAAAAGTCTCAGATTCTGATACATTTTTCCTATAGAAAAAGTCTTAGATTCTTAGACGTTTTCCTATAGAAAATGTCTAAGGTTCTGAGACATTTTTCCTATAGAAAATGTCTCAGATTCAGAGACATTTTTCTTATAGAAAAAGTCTTATATTCTAAAACATTTTTCTCAGATTCTAAGACATTTTTCCTACAGAAAAATCTCAGATTCTGAGACATTTTTCCTGTAGAAAAATATCTCAAATTCTGAAAAAGTTTTTTTTTATCTCAGACTCAGAGATATTTTTCCTATGGAAAAAGTCTCAGTTTCTGTGACATTTTTTGTATATTAAAAGCCTCTGATTCTGATACATTTTTCGTTTACAAAAGGTCTCAGATTCTGAGAAATTTTTCCTATAGAAAGATTCTCAGATTCTGAGCAAGTTTTTCTATAGGAGAATTATCTTATTCTAAGAAATTTTTTTATAGAAAAAGTCTAGGAATCTGAGAACTCGAAAAATGGCTCAGAATCTTAGAATGTTACCTATAGAAAAGTCCTGAGATTCTCAAACATTTCGCTATGGAAATATTCTGATACTCAATGATATTTTTCTACAGAAAATTCGCATATAGCAACACAATTTTTAATGCAAACATCTAACCTCTCAAATTTGGTCTTAATGCAGATATTCAATAAAGAGTTTAATTTTCCAGCAAATTTTGTTTAGATTAATAGGAAAATCCGCACGAATTTTTAACTTTTGATGGTGAGCTTTTTCTGCAAAAAATTCAATCGTTATTTAAAATAGTATTTTTTGCGCAGATTTTGAAATACTTACATTTTATGGTATATTTTACATTTTGATACATATTGCATTGATTTTTTTAATTATCTTTATACAATTTGTTTTTAAATATTTGGTGGAAAATTGCAAATATTATTTTTGTATGACATTTTAATAATTTAAAAGAGTTTTTATAGAAGCAACATACAATTAGTTGCAGTAACTTTAATACAAAATTAAAAAATGATTGTGTGTACCAAAACTTAATAGTTCGAAGATAGTATTACATTAAAATTTTAAATTTCAAATGTATTTTGAATTTTTCAAAATTGTAAACAATTTACACCAAGTATCAGTTGCTGTAACTGATTTTTAATAATACTGAACTATTATTATGTGCTTGTTATTAAAAATTTATTGCATTAAAAAACAAAATATAAATGAATAGTTCGGGCAATTATGAACGTTTTTGAAGTAATATTTTTTTCAAATTGATAAATGCAACCAATATTTTTTGAAAATGTGATTGTTTTTTGGTAATTTGTTCAGATATTTGGTATAAAATTTGTTTTTTGAATCATGGTAATTAAATTTAAATAGTTGTAACTAAAACTTATATTCTGAAACCAAATTTGAGGAGTTTTAACTGAGTTCCAAATAATTTTTTCCCTGTGTGTATTCAATGTTTAATAGTGTTATCAATACATCAATTAAAATTCAGCAACCTTATAAGGGATATCAATTGATGTGAACACCCTTAATACTTAAATAAACCATATCGAACTTAAATTAACAAAAATGTTTGATTTAATTTAATGTATTTTTGTGTATTTTCTTTGGTGAAATGATAAATACATATAAATGAGGGAATACAGTTTTTGTATGGCCTAAAGTCATCATGTTTCTTTTTCCCTATTACAAGTTTCATATAATGTGCGTTCGTTCGTAACGCTTCAAAGAGTCTTTCTATTTTAAATTCTTCTTCATCTTGACATCTCTTATGGTTGATGCTACTGTTGTTGCTGATGCTAATGCTGTTGCTGATATTATTTTGCGGTTGTAATGAAATCCTATCGACCGTTACTTATTAGAAATTAATCGGAAGTCGAAAGTACTATCACAAAATAACAAAAACAAATTTATCTTGTTCAAAAAACATTTGGATTTGTGTTTTTATTGAAAATGGGGCTTTAAATAAAAGTAAGAGTAATAGATGTGGCATGAGAATTAGGTGGAACAAAAAAATTATTGACGTGTAGTATAAATTTTGTTAAAGTGTGTGATTTCAGGTGTTGGGCGATGAATTCATCTTTGTCATTTTATATGTCCACGCCCTTAAAAGGAGGCGGGAAGACAAAAAACATTTTATGGTTCCCTGAGTCTAACTGCAGGATTTTGAATTTCAATTGACCTAAAAATGTTTCATTTGTTTAACAAAAGTCAAGAAAAAAAATGGGAAAAAATTTTGTTTTTCAGAGGTTGGTTTAGTTTAGAGTTTGCAAAACGATTAAAATCGTAATCGTAATCGCGATTAATCGCACCAATTAATCGTAATCGTAATCGACAAAAAAATTATGCGATTACGATTAATATATTTCTATGAAATACACTGTTTTTATAACGAATTAAAATCAGTTCCAAAATTTTTTGAAACCCATTTTAAAGTTTCTATTTAAAATTAATTTTCAAAAAAACTAAATTACTTTAAAAAACGATTACTTTCGAAACAATTTCAAACAAAAATCATTGATTCTGGAATATATAGTAGAATCGATTGCAGGACCAATTATTTGGAACGGAAAATTTTGGTGGGTTGGCCATGATTCATTTAACTTGTTTGCGATTTTTCTTTCCTTTTCTCGTAATAGTCATTCAAATTTAAAGGAAAATTTCAATTCTGATATGAGTAAATTTTAAAGAGGTTTGTTTTCAAAATATACTTAAAAGGCTTTGGTCGGTTTTGGTCGAAAAATTTAAACATGAAATTTAAAAAAAAAAGTAATTTTTTCATTCTTTGACCGCCTTGTAAAATTTTTTCATAAATTTCATCGCAATTAGCTCCTTCACTGGTCATCGGTAGGTATTCCGACACGACGCCACAGAAAATTTTATGAACTGGAAGCAGCTTTTGGAAAGGAATCTCGAGCCAAAGAGCGAATCCAAACCAGTCACAGTTTAGAGTAATCTTAAGTAGCACAGATGAAGAGCTATTAAGACGCAGTAAAATCATGTATCTTTTCAGTGCTGATTGAAGCAATCTTTGTAGAGTTTATTTAAGCGCAATGGAAATGTAAGAAAATCTAGTATTTTTCTCCAAAAATCTTTTTGATGTTGAAGATGTCAAAAATCAAAGTATGTGTAAAATTTTATCAACAAAGAATTTTAATTATAAGTTTAAAAAAAATGTCTTAAAAAAGACTCTCATGGGCGCTCGAGCGATCTTTCGATGCGCAATGATATACTAAAAAAGAGACTGTGGTTCCAAAATCTCGAATTATTTTTAGTGAAAAAGTTCGAAAGTTTCGTACTTTCTAAAATATAAATTTCAAAATATGTTTTGAAAGGCTATTGAAACTCAAATTATTTAAAAAATTCGATTAATCGTAATCGCGATTAACGGCAAATTTTTTAATCGTAATCGCGATTATGAAATATCTCGATTATTTGCAAACTCTAGTTTAGTTCATGGGGAACTTCATAACATGCGCATTGACAAAGTCAGTGTACTCCCACACTGTGGTTGGATGGTTTAAAAATCTATATCCCAAAATCATCATCAATTTCTTTAAATTTAGTTCATTTTCTCATTCTTTAGTTCATTTTTTTTGTTTAAAGGATTTACAAATTATCAGTTTTACTTTAAATTTAGTTCATTTTCTCATTTTTTTAGTTCATTTTCTGTTTTGAGTGCACACAATCGTATCTTTAACTTAAATCGTCCAAAATTTAATTTAGACACCTAATATTTTCCGCTCGTGTTGCTGTCAATGAATAACAAATTTGATTTGCCTTATTGATAAGCCATCATCAGTTCCAACAGCATCAACAATAGAATTGCTTTAATCATTAAAAACATTAACATTTTAGTTATAAAATTAATGCTATAATAGGAAAAATTAAGTCAACCGATAAGTTTTAGATATTTGGTTAAAGTTAAAGTAACTGTTAAGTTAAAGTATTATTAACATTACATTAGTGTATAAATGAGTAGAGTGACTGATGTACCCGTGACTCAGACTTATTGGTCTGCAGGTTCAATTCTCAGATCCACCCGAAGGATGCTACAGTACAAATTTCATGTTTCTGGAACCATTTTATAAGGAAATTTTAAAAGTACCAGAAGTACAATTTTTTACTTTGCAAAAAATTGAATTTCGTTTTTTCCAGAATACAGAAACTTGGACTGTAGGATCCTTCGGTGAAAAAAACCTTCTAGAAAAAGCACTTTTTCGAAATTCCATTTTTTTTAGCAAGGTAAAAAATTGTACTTGTAGTTCTTTTTATATTTCCTGAAAAAATTATCCTAGGCACTTCAAATTTGAAATGCAGGATCCTTTGGTAAAAAAAACGTTATAGCACATATGAGGCATTCCACACCAATTGTCCAGCGAAAAAAACACGTGTCGCACGAATTTCTGAAAAGGTTGTATGGATAGCTCTATATGGAACTAATAAAATTGCGTTTTTGGTTTTTCAATTTTTCAAAAACTGGGTTCAGGAGGCGTGGTCAAATATTGGAAAAATGGTCAAATTAGTGTCGAGTTGCCTTAATTAAATATTTATCACATTAAAACGGAATGCACCACAATCTCAAAAATTTACATTTTTATATAGTTTTGTATGGGCTATCGGTTAAAATTTTTTTTTTGGAAAATTTTCAGAACCCGTTCTGAAATTTTCCATTTTTTAAAAAAGTCAATCCGGCCACTTTTTTTATTTTTTTTTTTTAAGTTTAGATGTTTGTCCATCCACACAAAAAAATTCAGAAACACGTTCGTCGTTTTTTTCGGGAAAATCGCATTTGAATATTGAATTTTAAGACAATTTTGGAATTTCCTTGTATTTTCTTGTTAAAACATGAGGTATGAGTAAAAAATTTTTGCGAATCCAACGAGTTGATCCCATTTTAATTGTTTTTTCATGTGTGGTACAATATAGAGATAGGCGTGAAAGCGATTTGACCCACGCAAGAAAAATTTAAGTCACTGACGACTCGCTAATATTTTTAGTTTACTTGTGCAATCACGTGAGTCAATTTTCTGTTACTCACGCTCACGCAATTTTTGATTACGCTCACGGTTGCTCACTCACGTTGATGATGACTTTACAAAAATAATAAAAACAACAAATTTTCTATGAAAACAAAGCACTGAAAACGGAAACTCAAAAAAACAGTAAAATTCCAAAAAAAAAAAAAAGTTAAAAATCACAAAAACTTACTTAAGAAAAATTTTAAGCATTCACTCATCTCGCTTTAATGCGTAAATGCGTAAATGCGTAAATGCGTAAATGCTTAAATGCGTAAAGTGCTTAAATGCGTAAAACTGATTAGATGCGTTTATAAGAGTTTTTTTTAGATATGCATCAATGTCCTTCTGACCGTTTATATCGAAAACAAATTCAATTGTTAAAAAAATTTGTTTTAAGATTTCATAAAGATTTCAATTTCAATTAAAAAAAAATACAGAATTACTCGCTTAAATGCCTAAAACTGGTAAAAGTAGTTTCATACAAATTTTACTGAAATATCAACACTAAAATGAGTTCAAAATCTTAAGATCACTTGATGTGCGTTTATAAGCGTTTTTTATGTAAATGCATCAATATCCTTCTGATTTATTTAATATTTTGGATAAGCGCATTTAAGCGGGAGCAATAAATCGGACACTACATTATAGGTACATATCCTTTAACGTTCAACATTTGAAAAAATTGACTCGCGAGTCATGTACTAACTATTCACGATATTAAAGAGGTAGCGTGAGTAGAACATTTCGTGAGTGATTAGGAAGTCCAATTTTTGCGAGATGAGTGAATGCTTAAAATTTTCTTAAGTAAGTTTTTGTGATTTTTAACTATTTTTTTTTTTGGAATTTTACTGTTTTTTGAGTTTCCGTTTTCAGTGCTTTTTTCATAGAAAATTTGTTGTTTTTATTATTTTTGTAAAATCATCATCAGCGTGAGTGAACAACCGTGAGCGTAATCAAAAACTGCGTGAGTAACAGTAAATTGACTCACGTGATTGCACAAGTAAACTAAAAATAATAACGAGTCGTCAGTGACTTTAATATTTCTTGCGCGGGTCAAATCGCATTCACGCCCATGTCTATATTGCACCACAAATGAAAGAATAATTAAAATGGGATCAACTCGTTGGTTTCGCAAAAATTTGTTACTCATACTCCATGTTTTAACAAGAAAATACAAGGAAATTCCAAAATTGTCGTGAAATTCAATATTCAAATGTGATTTTCTCGAAAAAAACGACAACCGTGTTTCTGAATTTTTTTTTGTGGTTGGTAGTGTTTGGGGTCCGGGAATTCCCGGGTCGTATTTCCCGGGAATTCCCGGGAAAAGACTGACGGGAATTCCCGGGAATTTTTTTAATTTTTCCCGGGAAATCCGGGAATTTAATAAAATAAACCAAGGTTTATTTTAATTTAATTTTTAATATCTTTTTTACATACAGGTATAATTACATTTGCCATTTTTTGTAATTTTTCTATTTGGAAGAACAGTGCTAATATATATTCATAGGAAAGCTGACCAAGTGTAAAAAGTATGACAATATCATGAAATATCAAAAATATCAAAAAGTCAAAAAATATACGTCGGTTAATGATAATTTTGCTAAGACTGTCAAAAAAAGATAAAAATTTTGAACCTAGAATTTACATTTCCAGAACAAATATTAAAAGTGCTGTCAACTTCATTAGTTTTTGCTCGAATAACGCAGTTTTAAATTTTTTTGCGATTTTTAGCTATTTTTTGTGTTTTTTTTGTGGGGAAAAAAGTTGCAATATTGTTTTTGTTTTGTTTTATTGTATTTCACGATTTTTAACTTTTATTTTTTGATTTTTTTATGTTTTAATGAATTGTTTATCTCTAATAAAACTGTTTTTAATAGAAAGTTGGTAAAATTTTACTGTTTTTTATAATTTATATTAATAATGAATATTTCCCGGAATTCCCGGGAATCCCGGGAAATAAATTATTTTTTTCCCGTTTCCCGGGAAATTGATAAGTCCGGGAATTCCCAAACACTAGTGGTTGGACAAACATCTAAACTTAAAAAATAAAATTTAAAAAAAAAGTGGCCGGATTTTTGATAAATTGACTTTTTTAAAAAATGAAAAATTTCAGAACGGGTTCTGAAAATTTTCCAAAAAAAAATTTTAATCGATAGCCCATACAAAACTACATAAGAATGTAAATTTTTGAGATTGTGGTGCATTCCGTTTTAATGTGATAAATATTTAATCAAGGCAACTCGACACAAATTTGACCATTTTTCCATTATTTGACCACGCCTCCTCAGCCCAGTTTTTGAAAATTTGAAAAACCAAAAACGCAATTTTCTTAGTTCCATATAGGGCTATCCAAACAACCTATTCAGAAATTTACGGGACACATGTTTTTCTGTAGCGGGACATTTGGTGTGGAATGCCTTATATACTTTTTGGAAATTTCGTTTCTTATCAGGGTTTACAAGTGTACTTTGGCACTTTTCTTACATCCTAATATAATGATCCTAGATTCTTCAAATTTAAACGTAGGATCCTTCAGTGAAAAAAAAAAATTTGATAAAAAAATATAGCAAAGCCGCAAGCGAAATTTGTTTTGTCTAATCTCCCTTTTATTTTCAATATATTTTCAAAGCTGGTAAAATTTTAAATGTTCTTTAGCTGTTTCCTTTCAAATACTTTCATTACTTTCTCATGGTAACTCTTTGAAAAAAAAAATTGTAAATAGATTTCCAAACTGTCACAATATACACATCTCTTGTCATTAATACTATAAACACGTTGCCATAAAGCAACAAAAATTGCTATCTTGTTAACATAATTCCTTTGAACTAGAATTCCCACAGAGTTTGATATTCAAAGATACTATGAAAGAGTTAACTTAACATCAAAAATTTTGTCGCTTCTTATAACCGGAACCTGAAGTAGACATAAATTGACAACTAATTTGTTTAATAATCAAACTAATAAAGTTGTATTACAAAATCAATTTTTATTTTAAATGGAAATTTTAGGCGCCTCAGAAAATTTATGCAACGGTAAAATTGTTCATTTCAAAAGAAAAATTTTTAAATTCTAGAAATTCTATTTCATATTTATGTCTTTTTTCCGTACAATAAAATAACAATGAGTGTTAAATTATGTTAATATTTCGATAAACTGTTTATTTATGTATGTAAACAGTTTATAAAGCATAAAAAATATTTTATTGATTTTATTGAAAGTTTCAATTTTAAACGGTCCAATAGGAAATACAGATTAAAAATACCTATACTTACTCGTATTCAGGAGTTTTTTTATGAGGAGTAAGAAAATCATACAGAAAAAATTTCGAAATTTTTTTCAATTATAATTTATTAGATTTTAAATTTAATTTCAATTAAACATTGGAATTCATTTTTAAAAATATTTTTAAACAAATTGAGTAATTAATATGAGTATTTTCGTGATAGGCCCTAAATCAACAAATTTTATAATTAAATCAATAAATTTTATAATTGAATCAACAAATTTCGTAATTGAAATTAATTTTTTGTGTGCACTGACAAAACTTTTGCTCAGCTAAGGTTTATTAAAAGGAAATCTTACGTTGAATCTGTCACATATTTAAAATACTCATCAACACTCCAAATTTCCAATTGGGTCTATTTAAAAAGTAAATATTTACTTTATTGTTAGAATATATTAATATGTTTTATTAGTCATTAAGTAATTAAAAAGTGATTTGAATAATTAAATACTTTATAAATGTTTGTTAGAATTGTAAATTTTTAATTATGGGAAAATTTTTAATAAACATTTCAAAAGATTTCTTACACATAAGCAAAGTGAGTTCTGATAATACAGAGTTTATGTTTTTGAACACTTAATAAGGCTGATTACACTGTTCAACACGAAAATATATTTGGCTTGAAACCAAAATAAATGAAAGTACTCCAGTACTATTACACAGAAAAAAATAAAAAAAAAATCGTACTTAGATTTACTTAAAAAAATAATTAAATTAATCAATAAAATGCGCCTATAAATTAAAAATTTTTGAATGTCGGTAATTAAAAATAAATGGATATTTAGTTAATTAAAAACTTAATATTAATTAAAAACCTAATTAAAATTAAAAAAAAAATAAAAAATTATTCGAAGTAATTATCACTTAATTTTTAACATTTTAAAATTAAAATCAACTTTGAAACAGCCCGAATTTTTTTTTTTTTTTAACTTAAGAATTCCACTCTACACTTAAAAAAAAAAAAACCTTGTAAAGTTACCAAAAAATCTCAAAAAAATGGTAAATTTACAAACCAAAATGGTAAATAACAAAAAAAAAAAAAATTTTTCCTCGTAATAAAATTATTTTTGTAAAAAAACTGTTTTTTTTTTTGTAAATTAACTAATAAATTTTTCAAAATTTTGTCAACTTTTTTTTAAATATTTTTCAATAAAAAAAAAAATACAAAAAAAAATCGTTTTTTTTTTTTGTTAAACAACATAAATCCTCGTACAACATAATTTTTGTAAAATAACAGTTTTTTTTGTAATTCAACTAGAATCCTCGTAATAAAAACTTTGTTGTAAAATTACAGTTTTTTTTTTGTAAAATAACCTTTCAAAATAATAGAATACAATTACGAAAATAAACTTGTAAAACTACCAATAAAATTATAGTTCTCGTTTGAGCAAAGTACAAGATTTTTTGTTAAAAAACAAGGAAAATTGTTAAATATTGGTAGAACGGCATTACCAGGCATTTTACCAGGCGTATTACCAGTTTATTTTTTTGAGTGTACTATAGAAAAAGTCTCATACTCTAAAGCATTTTTGAGATATTTTTCCTATAGAAAAGGTTTCAGATTCTTAGATTTGTTTCGTATAGAAACATTTTTAGATTCTGAGACCTTTTTTAACAGAAAACGTCTTAGATTCTCAGAACTTTTTCTTGTAGAAAAAGTCTCAGTCTTTAAAGCTTTTTTTCCTATAAAAAAGTGTGAAATTCTGAGACCCTTTCCTATAGAAAGTCTCAGATTTTGAGACGTTTGTCCCACAAAATGTATCAAGTTCTGAGACCTTTTTCTTATAAAAAAAGCTTAAGATTCTGGCACTGTTTTCGAAAGAAAATGTCTCAGATTCGGCGACCTTTTTCCTATGGAAAGAGTCTTATTTCGAAAAAGTCTCAGATTCGGAGACCTTCTTCCCAATTGCGAAATAATGACAAAAAAGTTGAAAGAAAGTGAGGTTGAGATTGCTAGAAATAGAATTGTAGTGTTGGAAACTGTCAAAATTTATTCTGTAGAAACTATAAATATTCACATATATAAAAAACAGTTTTCATTAACAAGACAAACCGACATTTAAAATCCTACTGATGATAACACTAACTGGGGTGTTTGAACCCGGTATGGGAAATACCAGAAATGTCTATAATTTTTAGAAATCTAATTTTTCTTCACTCAAAAAAATAAACTGGTAAAACGCCTGGTAAAATGGTAATCCCGTTCTACCAATATTTAACAATTTTCCTTGTTTTTTAACAAAAAATCTTGTACTTTGCTCAAACAAGAACTACAGTTTTATTGGTAATTTTACAAGTTTATTTTCGTAATTGTATTCTACCATTTTGAAAGGTTATTTTACAAAAAACATCTGTAATTTTACAACAAAGTTTTTATTACGAGGATTCTAGTTTAATTACAAAAAAAAAACTTTATTTTACAAAAATTATGTTATACGACGATTTATGTTGTTTAACAAAAAAACTTATTTTTTAGCATTTTTTTTTTTATTAAAAAATATTTTAAAAAAAAGTTGACAAAATTTTGAAAAATTTATTACGAGGATTAATTTAAGGAGGGGTAGTTAATTTACAAAAAAACAGTTATTTTACAAAAAATGATTTCATTACGAGGATTTATGTTGATAACAAAATTTTTTTTTTTGTAAATTTACCATTTTGGTTTGTAAATTTACCATTTTTTTAAACATATTTACCATTTTTTCTTGTAAGTTTACCATTTTTTTTTGTATTTTTCCGGTTTTAAAACAATATTTTTACCAATAAAATTGGTTATTTTACCAATTTTTGGTGCATTCAAAATTACGAGGAAATCCTCGTAATTTTACGAGAATTTTACCTACGTCATATTTTACGAGGATAGCCTCGTAAAATCACGAGATTTATTAGTAACTTTACAAGTTTTTTTTTTTGAGTGTTCTGCATTTTTTTCAACTTCAACCCTTATAACAAATATAATTAGTGCCCGTGCTCGATCTGTACACTGAAAGAATTATTGTTCATAATATCTATGAACATATTTCATAAAACCAAATTCATAGAATCTATGAAACAATTCATTGGCTGAATGAATATTCATTAGTATTTTGAAATATTTCATAGAATTTTATTCATAGATTTTGTAAGATTCATAGAAAAAATTCATAGAAAAAAAATGTCATTAAAAATTTTTTAAAAATTAAAAAAATGTTACAATAATTAAATAATTTGAATAAATATATTAAAAAAATATAAAAAATATAAAAAAAACATAAAGAAAGTAAAAAAAACAAAAAAAAAAAATATTGCTGCCCAGGCGGTGTTCGAACCCAAGACCTACCGGCTGGGAAATTTATAATCGACGCCTTAGCTATCAGCGCCACCAAAGGAGGAAAACCTCGCCGACTAACACTTAGTTTTGTAATGTTCGTTATTTTTTTTTTTGCAAATACACAAGCATTTTGTTTTCTACAAACATACACACAGATTTTGGCAGAGCATTGTGGCAGAGCATAATATTTTAAAGCAGCATATTAAACAAAATGGATTTTAAGTGTTATAACTTGTTTATTTACTTTAGCTCAGTGGTTAGAGACTAAGCTTCACGAACAACTGGTATTGTGTTCGAATCTCGGTGGGGATCAGTTAAAAATAAAAAAATTTTTAAAAATAGAATATTGTAAATAAATAAAAATAAAATAATAAAGTAAATAAAAATTAAATAATAAAATAAAAAAAAATAGAATTGAACAATAAAATTTTTTTTCCATAGCCTATGAACTTTTTCATACGTATCTGGTTTCTACACTCAAAATAATAACTCTGTAAAATACTCTGTAAAATGACTGTAATCTCAATTCAACAGATATTTGACAGAGTTTTCTGTCAAAATACAGATTTAAAGAAAATACTTTGTATTTTGTTGTGACAAAAAAACAAAGAGTCATCTGTTATATTACTTTTTACTTCGTAATCTTAATTTTACAGATAATTAACAGAGTTTTCTGCTAAAATACAGACCTAAGCAAAATACTTCGTATTTTTTTATAACCCCGAGTAAAAATAATTTAATATGATCTTATA
The DNA here is from genome assembly GCA_963921195.1 of Pegoplata infirma. Lineage (NCBI taxonomy): Eukaryota > Metazoa > Arthropoda > Insecta > Diptera > Anthomyiidae > Pegoplata > Pegoplata infirma. The sequence continues at coordinate 40,619 of CAWUER010000677.1, read as the reverse complement.
TACTTTTATATAGTCATATTATTTGATATATGATCATGTGTGACACTATGTATTGCAAGATAAATTTATATAATAAATTTTGATGTGCGATTTTTTTAAGATATCGCCATACATAACTATATGTTGTAACATCTGGCCCCATGCATCATTTTAAATTTCTAAGTGTTTTATATAAAATTTTATATGCTGTAACGACGAGTTTCCTCCGGTTGCTGGGGTATAGCTCACGGGGGCCAGGTTCGTCACAGAAATTTATATTTGCAGTGACAGAGAATGAGAAATGAAACGAGTTGTTTATTTTCTTTTGAAAATTAATATAATTCTTTTATTAATTAATTACTTAAAACTAGTAAAAATGATAAATGGTATTGTATACGAAGTAAATTAAAATATGGTTTGCTTCCCACTGGACAGCCGATGACGGGTTAGCTGGATTGGAACCAAGTGTTGATATGGCAATTCTGCTTACAATTGAAGAGAGTTTAACTACAGTGTTACTATGAGAATCCAAAGTAATTCTATTAAAAAATCCAAGAGCGCACATGGGAACCTGCGACGGATCTCCCTTAAAACCAAGGAGCACAAAAGGGTACCTGCGACGGATCTCCCTTAAAACCAAAGATCACAATAGGGAACCTGCGACTGATCTCCCTTAAAACCAAGGAGCACAAAAGGGTACCTGCGACGGATCTCCCTTAAAACCAAAGATCACAATAGGGAACCTGCGACGGATCTCCCTTAAAACCAAAGAGCACAGTAGGGAACCTGCGACGGATCTCCCTTAAAACCAAAGAGCACAATAGGGAACCTGCGACGGATCTCCCTTAAAACCAAAGAGCACAATAGGGAACCTGCGACGGATCTCCCTTAAAACCAAAGAGCACAATAGGGAACCTGCGACGGATCTCCCTTAAAACCAAAGAGCACCAAAAGGGTACCTACGACGGATCTCCCTTAAAACCAAAGATCACAATAGGGAACCTACGACGGAACTCCCTTAAAACACGCACTGAATCAATAGAGGTACCTAACGACGGCACTCCTCTCTACTACTCGACCAAACACTAGAGGTACCTAACGACGGAACTCCTCTTCACCACGCGCACTAATCACTACGAGCACTGTTCACTTTGCCGGTTACCGACCGACTGATCATTTCTTCATTGTTGCTCTGCTTTTATATAATTTTTCTTTCATCGTTCTGCTTATGACGTTGGCAGAGGTTGTGTGTCAGATGACAGATATCAACTGTGTACATATCAGCTGTTGTGATGAGCTGTGTTCAGTTGTTTTAAAATTTTCCGTTAAATTCAAATTTAAATTTATAAGAACAATTTGTTGAATGAAAAAAATAAACTTGTGTTGACAAAAACAAGCGTTATGCGACTTTTGTCTTTACACTACATTCCCCCATCGGGGCGGTCTAATTTGTCAATGTCTATCTTAATGGAACATATACAATTTGTAGATTGTAGAGGAGCCATAATTTCCACACAAGAGGTATGTTTGGTCAAAATTATTGTGGGTCCACACTAGCATCCGATTCTTCTATAAAACTCTTGAGTTCGCTTAGGTGTGCAGTTTTCGTATCGTTCCTTTCTTTGCCTTTGAGCTGGGCTATTACCGGTGACTTAAAGCTGATTACTTCGTATGGACCGATATATTTAGGGGCCAGTTTGGCCGCAAAGCTTTCCGCTGCCTTTGACAATGGGTGATGGCGAACCAATACTAAATCGCCTATTTTGGGCTTCCAGGGCCTTCTGCGAAGATTATAATGTCTACGCTGATCTTGACCTGCTTTTCCAAGTTGGTAACGTACTATTTTGAAGATTTCTTGAAGTTCCTTCGACTTTTCTACTGGGTTTCGCCTAACTGCTCCGGTTCCCGTGATAACTTCATCATAAAGTGCTTTTGGTAGCCTGGGCTCACGACCCTGCACAAGGTATGCAGGACTGTATCCTGTTGATTCTGATGTGCTTGTGTTGATGGCTAGACTGATTTCGGGTAAGTAGTCATCCCATTGATTGTGGTGATTGTTAGCAATTTGAGCTATCATAGTCTTCACTGTACGGTTAGCCCTTTCGGTGGGATTTTCCTGTGGGCAATACGGTGCGGAGAACTGTTGGCGAACTCCAATTTCCTGCAGGTATTTCTGAAGAATTCGACTAACGAATTGACTGCCATTATCAGTTATTAAAACCTTTGGAGTACCGAACCGTGCCATTATCCTCTCCCGAAATGCCTTCACTACACCCTGTGCGGTGGCCTTACGAAGAGGGATGAGCTCCACCCATTTAGAAAATCGATCGAAGAAGACTAAGAGCATTGAATTGCCGTGTTTGGAACGGGGCAAGGGCCCGACGAAATCGGCACAAACTGTAGACCATGGTTCTTCAGGAATTTGGATTAACATCTCTCCAGCTGGGGCTAGTTGACATGGCTTGTAACGCTGGCATGAGTCGCAACCCCTTACAAATCGGGAAATGTCCCGAAACATACCTGGCCAATAGTACCTGTTGCTGACTCTATTGATGGTTTTTCGGATACCAAGATGTCCAGCAGCAGGTTGATTATGATTTTCGAGGAGAACTCTTTGCCTTAAAGGTGTGGCAACACAAAGTTTCCATGGAGTGCAGTCCTCGTCATTCGGGTGCCTAGGAATATGTCGAAACAGTTGACCATCGACAATAGCGTAGTCTGAAAACTTTAACGGATTCTGTTTAACTTCCTTCATTTTCCCTTGGAGCCATGAACATGTTTGTAATGTAGTATCATCTCCTTCGACTGCTCTCTGTAGGCACTCCATTGGTTGTCGCGATAAAGCATCGGCTACAACATTGTGTTTGCCCTTGCGATATTGCACATTAAATGAGTACTGTTGTAGTTCGAGAGCCCATCTAGCTAGGCGACCTGTCGGGTTGTCTATGGAGTTAAGCCATTTGAGGGAGAGGTGATCCGTAATTACTTGAAAATGGTAACCCTCAAGATAGGGTCGCATTTTTCGTATGCCCCATACTATTGCCAGGCACTCCTTTTCCGTGGCGGAGTAGTTCTTCTCAGCTCCGTTGAGACTTCGACTAGCGTAGGCTATGACCCTTTCGCCATCCTCCAAATTCTGAGTAAGAACCGCTCCGAGCCCGTAATCGCTTGCGTCCGTCTGTAGTATGAAGGTTTTATTAAAATCAGGACAGGCCAGTACTGGTGCCTCTGTTAATTTTGCCTTCAATAGTTCAAATGCAGTTTGTTGTGCCTCCGTCCACTTGTAATGTTTACCCTTTTTAAGCAACGACGTGAGAGGTTGGGCTATGGTGGCGAAATCGGGTACGAAACGCCGATACCAGGAGGCGACTCCTAAAAATCGTCTTACCTCCCGCACATTAGTAGGTGGCGTCATTTCTTGTATAGCTGATACTTTATCCGGGTCTGTGTGTATCCCCCTTTCGCTGACGACATGTCCAAGATACTTAGTTTCAGCTTTGAAAAACTCACATTTTTCCGGATTTATTTTTAAATTCGCTGCTCGAAGTCTTCTAAAAACTTCAGCGAGATTTTTAAGATGTTCATCTAAAGTTTTTCCAGTGATAATAATATCATCAAGGTAGGCAAAGGCATATGGTTCCAACTCTGGGCTGATGATACTGTCAAGAGCCCTCTGAAACGTGGCTGGCGCGGAATGCAAACCAAAGGGCATGACACGCCACTGGTATAGTCCTCGTCCGGCTACCGTAAATGCTGTGTACTTTTTGCTGTCTTCTTCTAGGGGAATTTGCCAATACCCGTCTTTTAAGTCGAGGCTACTAACGTACTTCGCGTCTCTGAGACGATCAAGTATCGTTGATATCCGAGGGAGGGGGTAGGCATCTGGTTCCGATTTTGCATTTAGATGTCGGAAATCCATACAGAGCCTCCATGAACCATTTTTCTTTTGGGCAAGTGTAATCGGGGAACTGTAGGCACTTCGCGAAGGTTCAATGCAGCCATTGGCCAAAAGATCATTAATTTTAGAGTCAATGATAGCCTGCATGGCTGGATTACGAGGCGCATATCTTAATTTAAACGGACGATCATCAGTCATCCTTATGCGATGTTTGGCGGCCGTAGAAAGACCATGAATTTCTCTAAATTTTTGTAGTTCTTGTTCAATAAAGGTGTTAATTTTTAATTGATCCTCTGCGCTATGACGGTCTACTGGCAAATGGCTTGGGGCAGATTCAATATTTCCTGTAGAATTCGTTGGAGAAGGTCTGATAGACTGGTTTGGATTCATGCCCAATGACTCGTTAGTGGGGTTGGTTGCAGTTAGGCCATGGGTGATATGTCTGTTGGCTTCCTGGCGGTTTTGAACTGATTTCTCATTAGTAACGGACTGTAATTTACAGAAAAGACCCGAAATTTTAACCTCTGTTCCAAATTTCCTTAGAAAATCCAATCCCAGAATGATATCCTCGGTGGCATCTAGCATCACTAGCAGTTTTATGGTCATGCACTGATTTCCAAAGGTTATGTTGACCTCAATGAATGAATTTATTTGATGGCATGAACCATCTGCCAGGATTACACTAGCGTCGTACGGCTGTAGGTCAGAGCTTCTAATAGTACGGGACAAGTTTTCACTAATAAAACAAGCAGTGGCTCCCGTATCGACCGTGGCTTTTATTAATCGGTTTTCTAAAATAATTGTGGCAACCAGCCTGGTATTATCTAGATATAATGAAGTTTTAATTGGTAGTGAGGATCTTACGTGATACCTGGATTTTCCTGGGTCGTGGTTACCTCCTGTGTGCGGTGTGCGGCAACAATGGATTGTTCTTATATTACGCCGTCCACAATCCCAGCAAAACTTAATTGGCTTATTCTTGCATTTGCTGCGTATGTGATCCTCCAGTCCGCAGTTGTAACAGGCAGTCCTGGGATTGATATTTACTTCTTTACTAATTGAGACGCTTTCTTCCAGGCTCCTTAAACTAAACTCGCGGCTTGCTTCCTGTACGTCCGATGGTATTAGTTCCAGATCTTCACTTAAATCTAGAAGCTCGTCGAGTGTGGCAAAATCCCTTTTTTTGATATACCACTGGTATATTGGCAAGGAATTCATATATATCCGCTCAATTTTTTGTATTTCCGTGTAATTAACGTACCTCATCAAATTTTGCAGATTTAGGGTATAGGTCTTGAAGGTCTCTCCTGGTAGTTGTCGCTTTTCTTGTATGCGGTCTTCCAATAGTTGAAAATATCGAGGTGGCAGGAAAAATTTCAAAAAATCTGACTTGAATTCCATCCACGTGTTCCAATTCCGTTTGTAGTTGCGGTACCAAATCAAAGCCTGACCCATAAGTAATTGGGGCATCATAGCTGGCATGACATCTATTACTATGGAGTACATTAGGGAAAATTCCTCAATCCTTTCCAAGAACTCAATTGGGTCGTTTTTATCTCTAAAGTGGATGTCCCATTTCCGTACCTGATTAGCTATTTGTTGGAAATCCCGGACGTCTTTTGATAGCGTTGATTTCATCGTAAATGTGTTTTTTTTTTAGTATATTTTTTTTTTTTTAAATTTATTTATTTTATTTATTTTTTTTTATTGTTTATTTTTTTCAAAAATTTTTTTTTTTAAGTATTTAATTAATTTTTTTTTTCTCATTCTCGAGTCCCTGCTCGGGCGCCACTGTAACGACGAGTTTCCTCCGGTTGCTGGGGTATAGCTCACGGGGGCCAGGTTCGTCACAGAAATTTATATTTGCAGTGACAGAGAATGAGAAATGAAACGAGTTGTTTATTTTCTTTTGAAAATTAATATAATTCTTTTATTAATTAATTACTTAAAACTAGTAAAAATGATAAATGGTATTGTATACGAAGTAAATTAAAATATGGTTTGCTTCCCACTGGACAGCCGATGACGGGTTAGCTGGATTGGAACCAAGTGTTGATATGGCAATTCTGCTTACAATTGAAGAGAGTTTAACTACAGTGTTACTATGAGAATCCAAAGTAATTCTATTAAAAAATCCAAGAGCGCACATGGGAACCTGCGACGGATCTCCCTTAAAACCAAGGAGCACAAAAGGGTACCTGCGACGGATCTCCCTTAAAACCAAAGATCACAATAGGGAACCTGCGACTGATCTCCCTTAAAACCAAGGAGCACAAAAGGGTACCTGCGACGGATCTCCCTTAAAACCAAAGATCACAATAGGGAACCTGCGACGGATCTCCCTTAAAACCAAAGAGCACAGTAGGGAACCTGCGACGGATCTCCCTTAAAACCAAAGAGCACAATAGGGAACCTGCGACGGATCTCCCTTAAAACCAAAGAGCACAATAGGGAACCTGCGACGGATCTCCCTTAAAACCAAAGAGCACAATAGGGAACCTGTGACGGATCTCCCTTAAAACCAAAGAGCACCAAAAGGGTACCTACGACGGATCTCCCTTAAAACCAAAGATCACAATAGGGAACCTACGACGGAACTCCCTTAAAACACGCACTGAATCAATAGAGGTACCTAACGACGGCACTCCTCTCTACTACTCGACCAAACACTAGAGGTACCTAACGACGGAACTCCTCTTCACCACGCGCACTAATCACTACGAGCACTGTTCACTTTGCCGGTTACCGACCGACTGATCATTTCTTCATTGTTGCTCTGCTTTTATATAATTTTTCTTTCATCGTTCTGCTTATGACGTTGGCAGAGGTTGTGTGTCAGATGACAGATATCAACTGTGTACATATCAGCTGTTGTGATGAGCTGTGTTCAGTTGTTTTAAAATTTTCCGTTAAATTCAAATTTAAATTTATAAGAACAATTTGTTGAATGAAAAAAATAAACTTGTGTTGACAAAAACAAGCGTTATGCGACTTTTGTCTTTACAATGCCTCCATTATTTTTTAATTTTTTTAAGTGTTTTCCAAGAACATATTTTTATCGCAAATATTTTCAAAGTGTTTTATATAAAATTTCATATGACTTCACATTTTTTTATTTTTCTAAGATTTTTCCAAGCACCTCTTTTTTATCACGAATATTTTCTAAGTGTTTTATATAAAATTTTATATGACTCCATCTTTTAAATTTTTTCTAAGTTTTTTTCAAGGAACATTTTTTTTTTATCGAAAATATTTTCTAAGTGTTTTATATAAAATTTTATATAACTCAATTTTTTCAAATTTTTCTAAGATTTTTCCAAGGACAAATTTTTTTGAAAATATTTTCTAAGTGTTTTATATAAAATTTAACATGACTCCATTTTTTGAAATTTTTCTAAGTTTTTTTCAAAGAACAACTTATTTTTATTATTTTAATTTTTCAACTTTTTATTAAAAACTAAAAAAAAAACATCCGATTTATAAAATTGTATAAATTTTAATATAATTGGATATAATTTTATATCATTGGATTAGACCAAAACTCGTATCAAAGTCGATATAAAGTTATATAAACTGATATTATTAGATATTATTCGATCAAATCTTATGAAACCATTTTTCGTATAAGATTATATTAAAATAGACACGAACCCATATTAAATTATATATTGTGTCATATCAATTTTTTTACTCGGGACCAAAAAATTTTCTGTTTTGAGTAGTTTATGTTACCAAACATCAAAATTTTATCTGTATATTTTTATTTTTTGAGAAAAAGTTTAAATAGTAGTAGCAAAAAAAGTTATCAAAAAAAATTTTCAGAAATTTTATAAAAATTTTACAAAATAACATGCATTTAACTAAACTCTGTTAACTTACAGAGTTTTTTCTGTATTTTTTTTTTGCATCAAATGTATTTTACAAATATATGTAAATTTACATAGTTTTCTTTGCTAAATGGTGGTTTATTTAACCAATATTTTACTAGAAACTCTGTAAATTAACCGTTTTTTTGTCCAAAGCATTTTACAGAGTTTAATAGTAAAATTACAGAGTTTTCTCTGTAAAAAAGCTTTCATATTTAACTAATATTTTACTACAAACTCTGTAAATTAACAGTTTTTTTCTGTCAAAATCATTTTACAGAGTTTTTTAGTAAAATTACCAAGAAATGTTGTTAGCTGGAAAAGTATGGTGAACTCTGTTTAATTAGCAGAGTTTTTCTGTAATTTAACAGAGTTTTTATTTTGAGTGTATGAATTTGTTTCATAGATTCTATGAAGGGCATCATTGGCTCACTTCTAATGATTTTTTTCATAGAATCAATGTACGTTTTCATAGCCGTAATGAACAAAATTCATTCAGTATACTTACAGAAAAAAACAAATAGAATAAGTTTTAATTTCTGAGACTTTTTCAACAGAAAAAGTTTCATATTTTGAGACCTTTTTCCATTTGAAAAAGCCTTAAACTCTCAAACCTTTTTCCTAAAAAATAAGTCTTAAATTCAGTGATTCTGAGACATTTTTCTTATAGAGAAAGTCTAAGATTCTTTGGCGTTCTTCCTATAGAAAAACTTTCAGACTCTGCGACCTTTTTCCTGTAAATAACTCGCAAATTCTAAAATTTTTTTCTATAGAAAAAGTTCCAGATTTTTTCCTATTTATACCATAGAAAAAGTCTCAGATTCTGAGACAATTTTCCTAAAAAAGGGTCTCAGACTGTGAGACATTTTTCGTACAGAAAAAGTCTCAAATTCTGAGACATTTTTCTCTATTAAAAAGACTCAGATTCTGATACATTTTTCCTATAGAAAAATAAATTTTTTATACCAAAATTGTCACGTTCATAAAAATTTTACTCAAAGAAAATTTCTCCGCGTAATAAGAACTTCCAGCTTGACAGATGTTTTTTCACAAAAAATTTTCAGATTTTGTCACATTTTTCTTTAAAAATTTTCAGATTTTCCCTATAAAATTTTTTAGATTTTCCCTAAAAATTTTTTTAGATTTTTCTTTTAAAAATTTTCAGGTTTTTTTCTATGAAAAATTTTCAGGTTTTTTTCTACACTGAAATAATAACTCTGTTAAATTACAGAAAAACTCTGCTAACTTAACAGAGTACACCATACTTTTCCAGCTAGCAACATTTCTTGGTAATTTTACTATAAAACTCTGTAAAATGATTTTGACAAAAAAAAAAAAAACTGTTAATTTACAGAGTTTTTAGTAAAATATTGGTTAAATAATATACCATTTAGCAAAGAAAAACTCTGTAAATTTACATATATTTGTAAAATGCATTTGATGCAACTAAAATTTTACAGAAAAAAACTCTATAAATTTACCGAGTTAAGTAAAAACGTTATTTTGCAAAATTTTGATAAGATTTTTGAAAAGATATTTTTTTTGGTACTTTTTAATATTTTCTCAAAAAAAAATACAGATAAAATTTTTGTTTTTTCAGAAAACTCTGTTTTTAATTATTTTTATGAAATTAAGATTACATATAAATAACTAAAAATACAGATAAAACTTAGTTTTTTGGTTATAAAAAATACAGAGTATTTCGCTTAAATTTCTATTTTAGCAGAAAACGCTGTTAATTATCTGTAAAATTAAGATTACAAAGTTAAAAGTAATATAACAGACGAAACTTTGTTTTTTTGTCACAACAAAATACAAAGTATTTTCTTTAAATCTGTATTTTGAAAGAAAACTCTGTCAAATATCTGTTGAACTAAGATTACAGTCATTTTAGAGAGTATTTTACAGAGTTATTATTTTGAGTGTAGCATTTATCAACTTTTCGAACCAGTTTTAATAAAAAATATCTTTTATGTTTAAAAATCAGCATCTGTGGACTAAAATCGCTATTTTAATATTTTTTTAAATATTTTTCACAAAATGTACAAAAAAATCCAAATTTTTGAGCCGGATTTGGTTAAAAAATTCGGACATGAATTTTAGTCGAAAAAAACTTTTTCTGCTGGTTACCGACTTGCAAATTTTTTTTTAGCCATCGTTTCCCAGGTATTAAAACACGAAATTCGAAAGTTTGGATTTGACGCCCTAGTATATATGCTACCCAATGTACCTTGTGCTTTCGAAAAATGACCAAAATCATTCCATCGTTTCCAAGACAGAATTTAACACTTTTACTTGTTTAATTTTGATATTAAATCAAATATTTGTTATTCTTCATTATGCCAATTTATGTAAATTTTCCCCAAAATGTCTTTGAATAAATTTGAATGCTTATAAATTAATTTTTTTTATGCAAAGAATCAACATCCACATTTAACATAAAAATTAACATTTTTGATGACTTTTTAATTTATGACTTCTGGCTGGTAAAACGAAAAAATAAATCTGAAAACTGAATACCAAAATTATGATAATAAAGGGTTATGCAGACAATATGAAAATAAAGTATTTGAAAATTTAATTACAAAACATTCCAAAAAAGTACTGCTATTACATTTAAATGCAGTTGTAAATTTGCACTTTTGCAAGACCTATAGCTTAATTAGATGCAATAAGGTAAAGTAAGGTATAATAAGATGTTGTTGGTTGCATTCAAAAAATATAAATATGTCAAAAGCCTCTTAAGATGCTTTCGGAGTTCAGCAAGGCAAGATTTGTACACGTTATCTCCCACTAGGTAAGGTTGGGCTAACTGAAAATATAAATTTTTAATCTATTGTAAAATTGCAATGCAAATCGTTGATGAAATATTAAATTCCGTATACTTTATTAATACAATATGCATATGCAAATAATTTATTGTGGAGTCAAGAATATTTTAGCAACCGGCATTTTGCCTAAATAACACTGTGCTACACCAAAAATATGCAGGGGTTCTCATATAAAAATTCGGGTTGGTTGGAGTCCATAGAGTACTGATATACTCATAGTTTTTCTGGATCACTTCGTTAAGTACGTTTTTTATTGGCAAATGTGTTGGAAAACGGAAATTCTTAAATTACAATTTTAAAAAATTATTACTTTGTTAGTTTGCAACCGATTTTCGATTTTATGGATTTGTTTTAAAGATATAGGTCTTACCTTTCAAAAAAATTTTAATCGATAGCCGATACAAAACTATACAAGAATGTAAATTTTTGAGATTTTGGTGCATTTTGTTTTTATTTGACATATATTTAAACAAGGCAACTTGACACAAACTTGACCATTTTTCCAATATTTGACCACGCCTCCTAAGCCCAGTTTTTGAAAAATTTAACAACCAAAAACGTAATTATCTTAGCTCCATATATGAGGCATTCCACACCAAATGTTCAGCAAAAAAAAAAGTTGTGTCGTGTCAATATGAAATCATTTTCAAAGTATTCGCTCTTAGGGTACTATTAAATAACAAAAATAAAATTTAAGTTTTTTCAAAAAGTGGGCCTTGTAGGCGTGGTCAAAAATTGAAAATATCTAACTTTTTTGCCTGAGCATCTTTACTTCAATATTTATGCAAATTAAATGAAACACAGTAAAGTCTTAAAAACAAAAGCTGTTTATAGATTTTTGAATGGGCTATCAATTAAATGGGCTATCAATAAAAGCTGAATGGGCTATCAATAAAAGCTAAGAAAATGAAAATTGGAACATTTTCAGAAGAAGTTCTGAATTTTTTAAATTTAAACTTAAACTTTATTTATCAAAAAACATGCCGCAATTTATTTTTTTTTATTTTTTTAAAAAAAGTTAAAGGAATTTTCTATCTGATCTGAAATTTTTAGAGATGTGTTTTGCCTTGTTTTCGAAAAATCAAAATTCAAAAATTGCAACACGCTTATTTTATACAATAATGGTATTTAAAACGTGTGCGTATGAGTAATATCAATACTTAAAAAATATTTTAAGAGGCGATGGTAGCGTGAGTGAGTTTTTAATTACGATTACGCACGCTTATGAAAGAAAAAATTTAGTCACGCACGATATTTTATTTAGCTCACGCTCATTCACGCACACGTGAGTAGAAAAAATAAGCTACGTTCACGATGTTCACGTGAGCGTGAGTAAAATAAAATATCGTGCTTGAATATTTTTTTTCTTTCATTAGCGTGCGTGATCGTGAATAAATACTCAGGCAAAAAAGTTTGATATTTTTAATATTTGACCACGCCTACAAGGCCCACTTTTTGAAAAAAAACTTAAATTTTATTTTTGTTATTTATTAGTACCCTAAGAGCGAATACTTTGCAAATGATATCCCATTGAAACCACTATGGTTTTTCTGTAGTGGAACAGTTGGTGTGGAATGCCTCACATGGCTATCCATACAACCCATTTAAAAATTTACGGTTCACATGTTTTTTTTTCGCTGAACATTGGGTGTGGAATGCCTCATACGTATATTTATAAACAGGTAAAATTTCCATCAATAGATCCCACAATTTTACCAATTTTGTTTCAAAAATGTCAAATGTTTTTTGTCATAAAAATGTTTCAGGTATAACTCTTCAAAAAAGGTTTTTTACTTAAACAAGCGCACCTTAGCCAGTTTTCAACCGATTCACAATATTTTTTTGTTTAAGAAGTAACACTGATATTTTTTAAACAAACCCAAAAAATTATAAATAGGATTTGGAAGTAACTGACACGCCCATTTTTTTATTCCACTCACACTGACACTCACTAACAACCACGTGAGTAAAATTAATTTTCAATCACGCTCACTTCTGATCATGTGTGAATCACGCACAAATCTAATTACGTTCCCATCTCTAGTTTATATGCATATGCGCATAAAATTACTACTATAGTAGTTACTATAGTAACAAGATTTATGAATAATGCTTGAATTACAAGCGTTTCTGAAAAAAATTAAAAATGCCCTATCACAAAACTTAGCATAACTCATTCATTTTTAAACCGATTGTTATGTTTTTTGGTGTTTTGGAAAGCCACTTTACTATACTTTTTTACAAAAAATTCGAAAAAATTGTTTAATGATTCACTTTCAACATAGAGTGTAAAGAATATGACAAATTTTTCAAAAAATTCGGTTTTCTTTTACTTAAGCGATCGTAGCTCAGCCAATTCTTGATCGATTTTTAATATTTTGTTTGAAAGGTATTTTATTTTGTTTGAAAGGTAATACCTATACCTTTAAAACAAATCCATAAAATCGAAAATCGGTTGCAAACTAACAAAGTAATAATTTTTTAAAATTGTAATTTAAGAATTTCCGTTTTTTAACACATTTGCCAATAAAAAACGTACTTAACGAAGTGATCCAGAAAAACTATGAGTATATCAGTACTCTATGGACTCCAACCAACCCGAATTATCATATGAGAACCCCTGCATAAATTATTTTTGGTCTTTTGTAGCACAGTGTAATTATAAATTTTTGATTAAAAAAAAAATAAGCGCAATAAATAATAAGAATATGTTCTGTCACAAATGTGGCGACAGCAGATTCATTTTAATGAACAAATAAATACTGATTGTGAGAGGAAATTGCATACAAACGGAATTGAACATTTGATTTATTAAAGGTAGAATGAATATACACAAGTTTCGGATATAAAAAGCAGCTAAATTATTTTCGAAAGGAGTCATTAAATGTAAATTAAAATTGACACATAAATTTAGTTTGAGATAATCGGTTAATACTTTTTGAACAGTTGACAACTCTTATTTTAAATATATTCACAATCACAAAACAAGTAGAAAAGTTAAATTCAACTTGGCCGAGTTCATGAATATTCCTTCACAATGCTCTTTGTTTAAAAATTTTGAATAGAAATATTTTGAGAAAAAATTTGTTTATTCGGAATTTTTATTAAAAACAAAGTCGGACGGACATGAATATATTTATGTACACTCAAAAAAAAAACTGGTAAAACGCCTGGTAAAATGCCTTGTAATCCCGTTCTACCAATATTTAACAATTTTCCTTGTTTTTTATCAAAAAATCTTGTACTTTGCTCAAACGAGAACTACAGTTTTATTGGTAATTTTACAAATTTATGTTCGTAATTGTATTCCATCATTTTGAAAGGTTATTTTACAAAAAAAAACTGTAAAGGTTTTATGACGAGGATTCTACTCTCATAATAATAACTCTGTAAAATACTCTGTAAAATTAATGTAATCTCAATTCAACAGATATTTGACAGAGTTTTCTGTCAAAATACAGATTTAAAGAAAAAACTTTGTATTTTGTTGTGACAAAAAAAAAAAAGTTTTCTCTGTTATATTACTTTTTACTTTGTAATCTTAATTTTACAGATAATTAACAGAGTTTTTTGCTAAAATACAGATCTAAGCAAAATACTTCGTATTTTTTTTATAACCAAAAAAGTTTTCTGTTTTGAGTAGTTTTTGTTTTTGTTACCAAACATCAAAATTTTATCTGTAATTTTTTTTTTTTGAGAAAAAGTTGAAAAAGTAGCAAAAAAAGTTATCAAAATTTATTTTTCAGAAATCTTATAAAAATTTTACAAAATAACATGCATTTAACTAAATTCTGTAAATTTACAGAGTTTTTTTCTGTAAATTTTTTTTTTGCATCAAATATATGTAAATTTCATAGTTTTCCTTGCTAAATGGTGGTTTATTTAACCAATGTTTTACTAGAAACTCTGTAAATTAACAGTTTTTTTGTCCACATCATTTTACAGAGTTTTATGGTAAAATTACAGAGTTTTCTCTGTAAAAAAGCTTTCATATTTAACCAATATTTTACTATAAACTCTGTAAATTAACAGTTTTTTTCTGTCAAAATCATTTTACAGAGTTTTTTAGTAAAATTACCAAGAAATGTTGTTAGCTGGAAAAGTATGGTGTACTCTGTTAAATTAGCAGAGTTTTTCTGTAATTTAACAGAGTTATTATTTTGAGTGTAGTTGATTTACAAAAAAAAACTGTATTTTACAAAAATTGTGTTATACGAGGATTTATGTTGTTTAACAAAAAAAAAACATTTTTTTTTTTTTTTTGTAAATTTTCTATTTTTTTTTATTGAAAAATATTTAAAAAAAAAGTTGACAAAATTTTGAAAAAATTATTACGAGATTCTAGTTAATTATCAAAAAAAAAACAGTTATTTTACAAAAATGATTTTATTACGAGAATTTATGTTGTTTAACAAAAATTAGTTTTTTTTGTAAATTTACCATTTTTCTTGTTAGTTTACCATTTTTTTTTTATTTTTCCAGTTTTAAAATAATATTTTTACCAATAAAATTGGTTATATTACCAATTTTTGGAACATTCAAAATTACGAGGAAATTCTTGTAATTTTACGAGAATTTTACCTACCTCCTATTTTACGAGAATAGCCTAGTAAAATCACGAGATATCTTGGTAACTTTACAAGGTTTTTTTTTAGTGTATATATTTTATGGAATCCTATACCGATATTTGAAGAATTTACAAACGGAATGTCAAACGTGTATTTCCAAGTGGGCGGAAAACTTTGTTATGACAGAAAATGCGATCTCAATATTTACGGACGGATCAAAGATGCACTCAAAAAAAAAAATTGTAAAGTTACCAAAAAATCTCGTGGTTTTACGAGGCTATAAAATAGGAGGTAGGTAAAATTCTCGTAAAATTACGAGGAATTCCTCGTAATTTTGAATGCGCCAAAAATTGGTAAAATAACCAATTTTATTGGTAAAAATATTTTTTGAAAAAAATGGAAAACTTACAAGAAAAAATGGTAATATGTTTAAAACAAATGGTAAATTTACAAACCAAAAGGGTAAAAAGAAAAAATTTTTTCTTAAACAAAATAAATCCTTGTAATAAAATAATTTTTTTAAAATAACGTTTTTTTTTTTGTAAATTAACTAGAATCCTCGTAATAAATTTTTCAAAATTTTGTCAACTTTTTTTTAAAATATTTTTCAATAAAAAAAAAAAAAATTGTCCAGGACTTTTTAAAAAAAAAAAGAAAAGAAAATTTACAAAAAAAAAATGTTTTTTTTTTGTTAAACAACATAACTCCTCGTATAACATAATTTTTGTAAACATTTAACATTTAAAAATATTTTTTTTTTTTGTAAATCAACTAGAATGCTCGTAATAAAAACTTTGTTGTAAAATTACAGTTTTTTTTTTTTTTTGTAAAATAACCTTTCAAAATGGTAGAATACAATTACGAAAATAAGTTTGTAAAATTACCAATAATACTGTAGTTCTCGTTTGAGCAAAGTACAAGATTTTTTGTTAAAAAACAAGGAAAATTGTTAAATATTGGTAGAACGGCATTACACGGCATTTTACCAGGCGTTTTACCAGTTTGTTTTTTAAGTGTGGGTACGGGTTCGGGTGTTTCCTCCGAATTCCTCGAAATCGGGGCCTCGCAGCTGATTATGACATGGGACCTTCGTCGTGGCGTCATTAACATTTTCGTGAATAGTCTTGCAGATCTTAAAACCTTAAACTTAAAAAACCTTGTAAAATATCAAGAAAAACTTGTAACTTTTATTTTTTGCTAACTTCTATTTGACAAGAATTCCTTGTAATTTTACAAGCTTTTTACCAAAAATTTTTAAATTTTACAAGAGTTTTACCAATGAAATTGTAAATTTTCAATTTTTGTGACGCGATAAAACTTACAAGGAATTCTCGTAAAATTACTAGATTTTTTTTTTTTGTAAAAAAAACCAATAAAATTTGTAAAATTACAAACAAATTTGTAAAATTACACAAAATTCGTAAAATTACAAAAAAATTGTTAAATTACAAAAAAATTTGTAAAATATAAAAAAAAAATGGTAAAATTACAAAAAAAATGTAAATTTCGATAAAAAAATTTTTGTTAAAAAAAACTGTCAAACAGGGGTAAAATTGGATTACGAAACTTTTTCTATTAATTTGACAAGTTTTTTTTTGTGCGTATGTTCATATAGTTCCTTTGGAAAAAATACGAAAAAAATTAAAATCTAAAAAATACCGTTTTTCACCCTCCCATTTCCTCTCCCTAATCCTCACGATAGCCGTGAGGATTACCAGTTAAAAAAAACTGGTAAATCTTAGATTTTGGTCCTCTATAACATATTAAAAGTGCAGAACAATCGGAGTGTAAGCTATGGGAAACCTTCCTTGTAAGTGTAGGGTATATAAAAAAATGTCATTCAATATCTTCTCCACACTCAAAATAATAACTCTGTGAAATACTCTGTAAAATGATTGTAATCTCAATTCAACAGATATTTGACAGAGTTTTCTGTCAAAATACAGATTTAAAGGAAATACTTTGTATTTTGTTGTGACAAAAAAACAAAGTTTCATCTGTTATATATATTACTTTTAACTTTGTAATCTTAATTTTACAGATAATTAACAGAGTTTTCTGCTAAAACACATAGTATTAAAGCGAAACACTGTGTATTTTTTTTTACCAAAAAACTAACAAAAGATTTATATGTATTTTGACTTATTTCTATGTAATCTTAATTTCATAGTTAAAAACAGAGTTTTCTGTAAAAACCAGGGTTGGCAACCGATACCCACCTAGAATAACGGTATTTGGCTATTGTACCGCAACCAATAAAGATATGGACATTTTCAAAAGCGATTATGAAAGCTGATAAAATTTCTAGTATTTTAAATGTCTCACTTAGTGTTTCTACCGGTTCGTTTTCGAAATATAGGTCAATACCTTTATAAAACCGTTTGAAACGGTATTATAACGGTATTGGCAGAGTTTTTTTCTGTAAAATTTTGGTTGCATCAAATGCATTTTACAAATATACTATGTAAATTTACAGAATTTTTCTTTGCAAAATGTTGTTTTATTAATATTTTAATATTTTACCAGAAACTCTGTAAATTAATTTTTTTTTTGTCAAAATCATTTTACAGAGTTTTATAGTAAAATTACCACGAAATGTTGCCAGCTAGAAATGTATGGTATACTTTGTTAGTTAGCAGAGTTTTTCTGTAATTTAACAGAGTTATTATTTTGAGTGCAATTTTAAATTAAATAAATATCCTGCTATTATCACGGCCAAAAATGGATTATTTTACAACTGATTTTATTAAAAAAAATTTTAACAAACTGTCAAGTACATTCAAGTATTTTAAAGCTACAAGAAAAAAATAATTAAACAATTTAACCATTATTTAAAAGCACGTCTATAAAAAAACAACATCACATAATAAACAAATTAATTCTTACATGTGTAAAGTTACAACGTGATATAAAGATAAAAAAGGTGTTCAACAATTTTTTTTTTTGTTTTTCAAACTGATAAAAATGTAAATTTTTTTGGACAAAAGTTTTGCCATTCTTGGGGTGTCATATAAAAAAAATGTATTCAATATTTAGTAAACATAAACAAAAGCCACCTACAAAAACTTACGCCCACTGACCACTGTCACAGATTTACAAAAAAATAAAATTTTATACATATGTAATTAATTTTTTATTGAATAAATTGACATGGATTGAATATTAAATAATATGAAGTTTAACTAAAGTAAAACTCTGGTGCATATAAACAAGAGGAGTGACAAAGTCTCATAGACTGGACCGTAGATCGTAAGACCAGAGACCGTAAGCTAAACATGATGCATAGTTCCCCTAGATTTTAATTGTGATGGCGCTAGATCTTTCATAAAATATTATTTCACAGAATAATTTAAACAATAAAATATAAATAACTTCATAGGCGTTTTTGTGAAAAATTATCTTCACAATTTTCGAGCTCTTATAAAGGGAGATTCCCAGTAAAACGTAGATTACCAAATAAGGTATAAAATAAGGTATAGGATCTCTTATTTTATACATTGCAGCATTGATGATTTTAACAGGCGATGAGACTCAAAGTAATGCATCCACATTATCACAAAGAATACCAGTAAGGTATAAAATAAGTCATAAATTTATTACGAAGAATACGAGTAAGGTGTAAAATATATGATATTTTATAGGTTACGAGAAATGAAATAATATAGCATACCAGAATATAATATATAAGGTGTTACGAGTAGTGAAAAAGTAATTTTGCATTAAATTTACTCACGTGATTGTAAGTGAGTGTAAGTAGATGAAATATGCTCGTGAGTGTGTGTCGTTCGAAATTTCCTGTCGTGAGCCCATCTCTAGTTTAAACTTATGCATTTTTTATAAAATAATTATTTTTTATGTTATTGTAATGCATTATGCATCCAATTATAAATAATGCATTATTTCAAACTTTCAAATAATACATAATGTAACCAAATATAAGTCATCCATGATTTAATGTTTAGAAATAATAAATATGAATACATTGCATTACGTAGCAAATTATTAGTAATGCATTATTTTTGACTTTAAAATAATACGTTGTGGAACAAATTTTTGGTAAGACATCCTAAAATAATGCTACAAATAAGGTATATACATTACCTGGTAATGTGTTATATAATCACTACCCATTACCAAAGTTTTGCTGGGTTGAGTAGAAAATATTTTGAGTGAAAAAAATTTCATTGGAAAAATAAATGTGAATTCAAACAAAAAAAAACCTTGTAAAATTACAATAAAAACTTGTAACCTTTTTTTGATTGCTACCTCTTCTTTGACAAAAATTTCTAGTAATTTTACAAGCTTTTTACCAAAAATTTTGTAATCTTACAAGGTTTTTACCAATAAAATTGTAAATTTACGAATTTTTTGATAAAATTTACAAGGATGTTTCGTAACTTTACTAGATTTTATGCTACCTCCTATTTTACGAGAATTCTTAGTAATTTTACAAGTTTTTTAAAAATAATTTTATAATTTTACAAGCTTCTCACCAATAAAATTGTAAATTTACAGTTTTTTTTGCGCAAACAAAATTACTAGGAATTCTCGTTTTACCATATTTTTTTTTGTAAAATTATCTTGGAAATTTGTAAAATTACAAAAAAAAATTTAAATTTTGATCCAAATTTGTTTGTTAAAAAACAAGGAAACTGTCAAATATTGGTAAAATGGGATTACGAGACTTTTCCTAGTAATTTGACAAAGTTTTTTTTTTTTGTGTAAAATAATTTTGAGTGAAAAAAAATTTTTGAGTAAAGAAAATGAGTGCCAACAGTTTGAGAAATAGTCTTATTCCATATTGTTCCCTGCTACATTTCATATTCGTTCGTTCCTTGTCAGTTTTATTCCTTTTCGTTTGCATCAAAGAAATTAAAGTAACAGTTTTTAATTTCACATTATGTCCCTTAGGGTGTCGCGTCAAATCAAAACTTTCGAAATTCGTGTCGTAATGCCTGCCGAACGATGGCCGCGAAATTGCTGATTGTGGGAAAAATTATGAAACAATTTTTAATGGGTATCTTCAGTCGGCAACCAGCGGTAAAAGTTTGAGTATTTCGACCAAATTTTATGACGGAACTTTTTAACCAATTTCGGCTAAAAAATTTGGAATTGTTGAGTAGATATAGGAAAAATATTTGAAAAATTCCAAAAATGAGATTTTGGCCCACAGATGCTGATTTTTAAACATAAAAAATATTTTTTATCCGAATTGATCCCAAAAGTTATAAAATGTTATCTTAAATATAAAAAAAAACACGATTTTGGTCCAAAACTGCTGATCACCGATTTTTGTCCACAGATGCTGATCAGCATTTTTGGACCAAACTCGTATTTCTATATTTTTTTTAATATTTTTCACGTAACAATCTCAACATTTTCCAACTTTTAAGACCGATTTGGTAAAAAAAAAAAAATAGTAGTATTATTTATGTTTACACTCAAAAAAATAAACTGGTAAAACGCCTGGTAAAATGCCTTGTAATCCCGTTCTACCAATATTTAAAAATTTTCCTTGCTTTTTTTAACAAAAAATCTTGTACTTTCCCGAGTAAAAAAGTTCCTATATAGTTGTATATAATTTTATAAACATCATATATGATTAAATAGAATTATATAGAATTTGATGCGAAAAATGAGTCGATAAAACTATATAAAATTTGATCAATGTTTCATATATTTTGATAAATTTTTTATATAATTTTATGCGAAATTTGGACCCCTATTTTTATACAATAATAGCAAAATTATATAATTAGATATAATTATATAAAAATATATAAAATTGTATAAAACTGTATAAAACAATATAAAGTTATATAAAATTATATATAATTATATATAATTAAAACAAAATTTTATGATTTATATAGAACTTGATATAATTTTATGTAACTTTATATAGTTTTATACAGTTTTATACAATTTTATATATTTTTATATAATTATATCTAATTATATAATTTAGCTATTATTATATAAAAATAGGGGTCCAAATTTCGCATAAAATTATATAAAAACTTTATCAAAATATATGAAACATTGATCAAATTTTATATAGTTTTATCGACTCATTTTTCGCATCAAATTCTATATATTCTATTTAATCATATATGATGTTTATAAAATTATATACAACTATATAAGAACTTTTTTACTCGGGTTGTCTTGTAATTTTACAAGTTTATTTTCGTAATTGTATTCTACCATTTTGAAAGGTTATTTTACAAAAAAAAACTGTAATTTTACAACAAAGTTTTTATTACGAGGATTCTAGTTGAATTACAAAAAAAAACTGTTATTTTACAAAAATTATGTATACGAAGATTTATGTTGTTTAACAAATAAAAATATTTTTTTTTTGTAAATGATTTTTTTTTTTTAAATTGAAAAATATTTTAAAAAAAGTTGACAAAATTTTGAAAAAAAATTATTACGAGGATTCTAGTTAATTTAAAAAAAATACAGTTATTTTACAAAAATGGTTTTATTACGAGGATTTATGTTATTTAACAAAAAAAAAAATTTGTAAATTTACCATTTTGGTTTGTAAATTTACCATTTTTTTAAACATATTTACCATTTTTTCTTGTAAGTTTACCATTTTTTTTTATTTTTCCGGTTTTAAAACAATATTTTTACAAATAAAATTGGTTGGTTTACTAATCTTCGGCGCATTCAAAATTACGAGGAAATCCTAGTAATTTTACGAGAATTTTACCTACTTCCTATTTTACGAGAATAGCCTAGGATCATCTGTGCATCTGTGGACCAAAATTGCTATTTTGGAATTTTTTTAAACATTTTTCCCATAAAGTACGCAAGAATTCCTAATTTTGGAGCCGGAATTAGTTAACAAAATCGAACATGAATTATGGCCCCGCTTGCCGAAAATTTTTTCATACATATTCCCACAATCAGCTACTCCGTGACCCTCGTTCGGTATTACACACAAAAAAACCTTGTCAAATTACTAGAAAAAGTCTCGTAATCCCACTTCATCAATATTTGACAGTTTTCCTTTTTATACCCTCCACTTAGTGATAAAGGGTATATATAAGTTTGTCATTCCGTTTGGAACTCATCCAAATATCGGTCTGGGACCCCATAAAGCAATTATTCTTAAACGGTGGGTCGCGACCCCCAAGGGGGTCGCGGATGAGTTTTAGGGGGGTCTGGGACCCCATAAAGCAATGGTTCTCAATTAGGGGTCGCGGAAGAGTTTTACTTTTATTAAAGAAAACAATTTTCCATCACTTAAGGTCCCTCCGTAATCACTGTGCAGTTGTTAATTTCTCGGGATGCCCAACACTTATTTGTGAAGTGTTTTGGGTGAGTCTGGGATCTGACAGTTTGTTTCCTATTAACTTTTCGATGCTAATTCCGAATCTGGGTTCCAAATTTTTCTAGTACGCTAGATGTTTGAGAAAATTATTAGCAAAGTTCACAAAACCGTATTCTTGTGCATTTTAAAGAGCTTTGTTTGTGAAATTTTCGGATGCGTCTGGGATCTGACCACATTTTTCAATTTAATTTTTAATGCTGATTCCAAATC
Organism: Pegoplata infirma; assembly: GCA_963921195.1. NCBI lineage: Eukaryota > Metazoa > Arthropoda > Insecta > Diptera > Anthomyiidae > Pegoplata > Pegoplata infirma. The sequence goes on along the minus strand of CAWUER010000677.1, from coordinate 17,922 downwards.
TGGATCCGGATAACGGATCTAGATTCGTGATCGAATAAAATTTAGATCAATACCAAACATTGGTGCATAATTTTTAAAAAAGAACTGTAATTACTCCAAATTACCGTGGTGAAGTTGGCCCACCATGTTAGCCCACCTTTTTAAAATCAATCACAATGCACACAAATGTATTGAAATTTAAATCTTATCTAAAATAAGTATTTTTTTTATAAATTTTAACTATATTTTTTTTTTAAGACCCTGACTAGGGGAAACATAGTCAAAATGGGGGAAATTAGTACTCTGCCATACAAAAAATTTTTTAAAATTTTTTAAACAATTTTTACACTCCTATTTTTATGTATGTGATGTAGAATGGCAAAACCTAAATTTTCAAAAAATTTCAAGACCCTGGTCAGGGGACAACATGGCCAAAATGGGGGAAAATGATGCCCCACCATATAAGAAAAAGAATAAAAAAATTATAAAACAGTTTTGAAAAATTTTCACACTCCTATTTTTATATATGTGATGTAAAATGGCAAAATCTAAAATTCCAATAAATTTCAAGACTCTGGTCAGGGGACAACATGGTCAAAATGGGGGAAAATGATGCCCCGCCATATAAGAAAAAAAATAAAAAAATTATAAAAAAGTTTTGAAGAATTTTCACACTCCTATTTTTATATATGTGATGTAAAATGGTAAAATCTAAAATTCCAATAAATTTCAAGACCCTGGTCAGGGGACAACATGGTCAAAATGGGGGAAAATGATGCCCCGCCACATGCAACAATTTTAAAAAAATTTTAAAAAAGTTTTGAAGAATTTTCACACTCCTATTTTTATATATGTGATGTAAAATGGCAAAATCTAAAATTCCAATAAATTTCAAGACCCTGGTCAGGGGACAACATGGTCAAAATGGGGGAAAATGATGCCCCGCCATATAAGAAAAAAAAATAAAAAAATTATAAAAAAGTTTTGAAGAATTTTCACACTCCTATTTTTATATATGTGATGTAACATGGCAAAATCTAAAATTCCAATAAATTTCAAGACCCTGGTCAGGGGACAACATGGTCAAAATGGGGGAAAATGATGCCCCGCCATATACAACATTTTTAAAAAAATTATAAATAAGTTTTGAAGAATTTTCACACTCCTATTTTTATATATGTGATGTAAAATGGCAAAATCTACAATTTCAATAAATTTCAAGACCCTCGTCAGGGGACAACATGGCCAAAATGGGGAAAAACTATGCCCCACCATATACAACATTTTTAAAAAAATTTTAAAAAAGTTTTGAAGAATTTTCACACTCCTATTTTTATATATGTGATGTAAAATAGCAAAATCTAAAATTCCAATAAATTTCAAGACCCTGGTCAGGGGACAACATGGCCAAAATGGGGAAAAACTATGCCCCGAATAAAAAAATTATAAAAAAGTTTTGAAGAATTTGCACACTCTTATTTTTATATATGTGATGAATAATGGCAAAACCTAAATTTTCAAAAAATTTCAAGACCCTGGTCAGGGGACAACATGGCCAAAATGGGGGAAAATGATGCCCCACCATATAAGAAAAAGAATAAAAAAATTATAAAAAAGTTTTGAAAAATTTTCACACTCCTATTTTTATATATGTGATGTAAAATGGCAAAATCTAAAATTCCAATAAATTTCAAGACTCTGGTCAGGGGACAACATGGTCAAAATGGGGGAAAATGATGCCCCGCCATATAAGAAAAAAAATAAAAAAATTATAAAAAAGTTTTGAAGAATTTTCACACTCCTATTTTTATATATGTGATGTAAAATGGTAAAATCTAAAATTCCAATAAATTTCAAGACCCTGGTCAGGGGACAACATGGTCAAAATGGGGGAAAATGATGCCCCGCCACATGCAACATTTTTAAAAAAATTTTAAAAAAGTTTTGAAGAATTTTCACACTCCTATTTTTATATATGTGATGTAAAATGGCAAAATCTAAAATTCCAATAAATTTCAAGACCCTGGTCAGGGGACAACATGGTCAAAATGGGGGAAAATGATGCCCCGCCATATAAGAAAAAAAAAATAAAAAAATTATAAAAAAGTTTTGAAGAATTTTCACACTCCTATTTTTATATATGTGATGTAACATGGCAAAATCTAAAATTCCAATAAATTTCAAGACTCTGGTCAGGGGACAACATGGTCAAAATGGGGGAAAATGATGCCCCGCCATATAAGAAAAAAAATAAAAAAATTATAAAAAAGTTTTGAAGAATTTTCACACTCCTATTTTTATATATGTGATGTAAAATGGTAAAATCTAAAATTCCAATAAATTTCAAGACCCTGGTCAGGGGACAACATGGTCAAAATGGGGGAAAATGATGCCCCGCCACATGCAACATTTTTAAAAAAATTTTAAAAAAGTTTTGAAGAATTTTCACACTCCTATTTTTATATATGTGATGTAAAATGGCAAAATCTAAAATTCCAATAAATTTCAAGACCCTGGTCAGGGGACAACATGGTCAAAATGGGGGAAAATGATGCCCCGCCACATGCAACATTTTTAAAAAAATTTTAAAAAAGTTTTGAAGAATTTTCACACTCCTATTTTTATATATGTGATGTAAAATGGCAAAATCTAAAATTCCAATAAATTTCAAGACCCTGGTCAGGGGACAACATGGTCAAAATGGGGGAAAATGATGCCCCGCCATATACAACATTTTTAAAAAAATTATAAAAAAGTTTTGAAGAATTTTCACACTCCTATTTTTATATATGTGATGTAAACTGGAAAAATCTAAAATTTCAATAAATTTAACGACCCTGGTCAGGGGACAACATGGTCAAAATGGGGGAAAATGATGCCCCGCCATATACAACATTTTTAAAAAAATTATAAAAAAGTTTTGAAGAATTTTCACACTCCTAGTTTTATATATGTGATGTAAAATGGTAAAATCTAAAATTCCAATAAATTTCAAGACCCTGGTCAGGGGACAACATGGTCAAAATGGGGGAAAATGATGCCCCGCCATATAAGAAAAAAAATAAAAAAATTATAAAAAAGTTTTGAAGAATTTTCACACTCCTATTTTTATATATGTGATGTAAAATGGCAAAATCTAAAATTCCAATAAATTTCAAAACCCTGGTCAGGGGACAACATGGCCAAAATGGGGAAAAATTATGCCCCGCCATATACAACATTTTTAAAAAAATTTTAAAAAAGTTTTGAAGAATTTTCACACTCCTATTTTTATATATGTGATGTAAAATGGCAAAATCTAAAATTCCAATAAATTTCAAGACCCTGGTCAGGGGACAACATGGCCAAAATGGGGAAAACTATGCCCCGCCATATAAGAAAACGAATAAAAAAATTATAAAAAAGTTTTGAAGAATTTTCACACTCCTATTTTTATATATGTGATGTAAAATGGCAAAATCTAAAATTTCAAAAAATTTCAAGAACCTAGTCAGGGGACTATATGGTCCAAATGAGGAAAAATTCTGCCCCGCAAATCTACAATATGTTTCTTAGTTTTTTTTTCGTATCTCTCGCCGTTTCTGAGATATTAAGGCCAAAACTCACAATAACCAGATTTTTTTCAGTTTTTTGCTAATATCTCGCTTGATATGAGTCTAACGATTTAAAAGTGTATTATAGAATATAAAATTATGTACAAATTTCTCTCTATAAGTTTTTTCGTATCCCTCACCGTTTTTGAGATATGGGCGATTTTATCTTTAATTTATGACACGAAATAATGACACCAAACATGAAAACTGAAAAGGGTATATCTTTAAAACGAAATCGTGTATTATTAAAAAATAAAAAGTGCTACGTAGATAATTAATCTAGCTTTTATTTGAGTCGGATCTAGAGCAGATTGTGTAATCTATGAATACACTCATGAAAAAAACTCTGTCAAAAAATCTGTAAACTACTTTCAGCTTCAAACTTTAAGCGGATTTTTCTGGTGAAATAGATCTTTTTACTAAGCTAAAATGAGCTGATTTTTCTGGTAAAATCAGGGAATTTTCAGCTGAAATCAGGAAATTTTCAGCTGAAATCAGCAGATTTGTCTGCTGTCTCGACAGATTTTCTCATTTAGCTCAAAATGTGCAGATTTTTCTGCAGCTTTGACATAGGTTTTATTTTAAGTGTATGCTACGAGAGTCGAGCTAGAAAATAAAATATTAAAATAATTTTTGATACAGGTTTCCCATTATGTTTCCCAAAAAAAACTGTAAAAAATCTGGTTTTTGTGAATTTTCGCGTTAAAATCTCAGAACCGGTGAGAGATACGAAAAAAGTATTAAGGAATATATTTTAGATAATTTTATATTCTACAAGTTTTGTAATAGACTCTTAAAGCGTTTGACTCATATCAAGCGAGATATTATCAAAAAACTGTAAAAAACCCATATAGGAATAGGATGTTACGCGCCGGCTAGCTCATTGTAAGTTGGGTTAACTTACAATGTATACATAATGGTCTAAATTTACAAAAAATACAAAAAGTCAAATAAGGCATGGTTAGATCTAAAATTACCCTGGCTAGCTCTGTCAGGTTAGTGGTTTCTTTGACCCGTATTTTCGGCGCATATCATATTACTAAACTCTCCATGCCATAATTAAACCAGGAGTTTAGTTTAAACATTTTATTGTTCTCGCAAAAATTTAATTTTACCATGGAGGCACATAACGAGATGTATGACTAGCTGGTTTGTCATACTGAGGTACACTTGTCCCACCCTTAAGCCGTTGACAGCGTGAGTACCCTTAATTTTAATTCTGTCCCTTCCATGATCATTTTCAACACTACACTTTTGTTGTTCCTAACATTCCTCCAAATGAAAAGATTTAGCACTTCATGTTTAATTCAGTGTTATTTATTGTAAAAATTAAAATTAACATTAGGGATTAGTATTAATAATAAAATACCTAACCTATAAAATATGATACGATAATAATCTACGTAATAATAATAAAATAATTTGTATAAAAATAATACATACAATGGTTCTTATTTTTACCCTGTTTACCCTCTAAAGATGACGACAGCTTCCACCAGTACTGCTTTTTTTGTTGATTCTTTTTGAGAATGTTATTTCCTTGGAGAATGTTGTTGCTCGTTGTTGTTGAATACTTTATTTCAGCACACAGGTGGTTGTTTAGCCATGGAGGCAATTTAAGAACTTTAAATGTTCATTGTTCTGAAGTTTAATTTTAAACTTTAATTAAATTTGTATTTATATAATTTCTATGTTTTGAATAACAATTTTAATTTATATATTCTTATATAAGTTTTAACGTTTTTGTATGGTGTAGTTTTTAGAAAAAGTTTTTTATTTGTATTTTAATTTGTTAAAATGTTCTTCTTTATTTTTAATTCATTTGTTTAATTTTTTTTTTCTTCAATTAATAGTCAGTGGTTTTGTTTCCACTTCACTTTGATTCGTTTTTGGTACATTTTTAATTTTTTTTCACTACACAATTTTAACCTCCTTTTTTATTTATTTTGCGTTGTATATTTATTACAACTTTACGCAATGATCGCTCGATACTAATTAAAATAACTCCACGCGTTCAAACATCATTTAGCCTGTAAAGTTATTTTAATTTTTGCCTATTCCTTCATCCACGCGCACGTGTAGTTTTCCCATTGGTCAATTCAAATAACGGTACTATCACACCACATTAGAGTATGAAATGAAGAAGTACGACACAAAGAAAACATTCCATTTGACAGGAGCGTTTAATAACTTTTATAGAGGGGGACAAAAAAATGCCAGTGAGGGTACACTCCTTTGGTACTTTTTTTTCGATATTGTACAAAAGGGAACATTATTGTACAATTATGAAATTGGACCATAAAAGTTCAATTTTACTACATTAAATCCGTAACAAGGAATGTATTAGAATCTAAGAATTTTTCTGTAGAAAAAAATACTTTTTCGACAGGAAAAATGTATCAGAATCTGAAACTTGTTCTATAGGAAAAATGTCACAGAATCTAAGACTTTTTCTATTTGGAAAAAATCTTAGAATCTGAAACTTTTTTATATGCAAAATGTCTTAAAATCTAAGCCTTTTTCTAAAGATAATATGTCTCAGAATCTGAGACTTTTTCTTAAGAAAAATGTCTAAGAACCTGATACTTTTTCTTTAGAAAAAATGTCTCAGAATCTGATACTTTTTCTTTAGGAAAAATGCCCCGAATCTAAGACTTTTTCTATTGGAAAAATGTTCAGAATCTGAGACTTTTTTATAGAAAAAATTTATCAAAATCTAAAACTTTTTCTATAATTTTTTTTTTCAGAATTTGAGACTTTTCTAACGAAAAAATGTCTCAGAATATGAGACTTTTTCTATATGATAAATATGTTGGAATCTAAGACTATTTCTAATTGAAAAATATTTCAGAATCTGAGACTTTTCCGATAAAAAAATGTCTCAGAATCTGAGAATTTTTCTATAGAAAAAATGTATCAGAATCTGAGACTTTTTCTATAGGAATAATTTTTCAGAATCTGAGGCTTGTTCTATAGGAAAAATGTATCAGAATCTGAGACTTGTTCCATAGGAAAAACGTCCCAGAAACTATGATTTATTCTATAGGAAAAATGTCTCAGAAGCTGTGACTTTTTCTATAGGAAAAATGTCTTCAAATATGAGGCTTTTTCTATTGAAAAAATGTATGAAATTCTGCGACTTTTCTATAAAAAAAATGTCTAAGAATGTGGCACTTTTTCTATAGAAAAATGTCGTAAGTATGTATATATCTTAAAAAATTTTAAATTTTTGGGAGAAAAATTATCAGAATTTGGTTTCTATAAATCAGTTACATTTTGTATCAAGGGAAAGACGGCGGGAGAAAAAGATATGTAAATTAAATAAAAAAAAAAAATTTGGGCCCCCTGCGAAAAAAAATCCTGGATACGCCCCTGGTGGCGGGGCATCATTTTCCCCCATTTTGACCATGTTGTCCCCTGACCAGGGTCTTGAAATTTATTGAAATTTTAGGTTTTGCCATTTAATATCACATATATAAAAATAGGAGTGTGAAAATTTTTAAAAACTTTTTTAAAATTTTTTTAAAAATGTTGTATGTGGCGGGGCATCATTTTCCCCCATTTTGACCATGTTGTCCCCTGACCTGGGTCTTGAAATTTATTGGAATTTTAGGTTTTGCCAATTTATATCACATATATAAAAATAGGAGTGTGAAAATTCTTCAAAACTTTTTTATAATTTTTTTAAAAATGTTGTATATGGCGGAGCATCATTTTCCCCCATTTTAACCATGTTGTCCCCTGACGAGGGTCTTGAAATTTATTGAAATTGTAGATTTTGCCATTTTACATCACATATATAAAAATAGGAGTGTGAAAATTCTTCAAAACTTATTTATAATTTTTTTAAAAATGTTGTATATGGCGGGGCATCATTTTCCCCCATTTTGACCATGTTGTCCCCTGACCAGGGTCTTGAAATTTATTGGAATTTTAGATTTTGCCATGTTACATCACATATATAAAAATAGGAGTGTGAAAATTCTTCAAAACTTTTTTATAATTTTTTTATTTTTTTTCTTATATGGCGGGGCATCATTTTCCCCCATTTTGACCATGTTGTCCCCTGACCAGGGTCTTGAAATTTATTGGAATTTTAGATTTTGCAATTTTACATCACATATATAAAAATAGGAGTGTGAAAATTCTTCAAAACTTTTTTAAAATTTTTTTAAAAATGTTGCATGTGGCGGGGCATCATTTTCCCCCATTTTGACCATGTTGTCCCCTGACCAGGGTCTTGAAATTTATTGGAATTTTAGATTTTACCATTTTACATCACATATATAAAAATAGGAGTGTGAAAATTCTTCAAAACTTTTTTATAATTTTTTTATTTTTTTTCTTATATGGCGGGGCATCATTTTCCCCCATTTTGACCATGTTGTCCCCTGACCAGAGTCTTGAAATTTATTGGAATTTTAGATTTTACCATTTTACATCACATATATAAAAATAGGAGTGTGAAAATTCTTCAAAACTTTTTTATAATTTTTTTATTTTTTTTCTTATATGGCGGGGCATCATTTTCCCCCATTTTGACCATGTTGTCCCCTGACCAGGGTCTTGAAATTTATTGGAATTTTAGATTTTGCCATTTTACATCACATGTATAAAACTAGGAGTGTGAAAATTCTTCAAAACTTTTTTATAATTTATTTAAAAATGTTGTATATGGCGGGGCATCATTTTCCCCCATTTTGACCATGTTGTCCCCTGACCATGGTCTTGAAATTTATTGAAATTTTAGATTTTGCCATTTGACATCACATATATAAAAATAGGAGTGTGAAAATTCTTCAAAACTTTTTTATAATTTTTTTAAAAATGTTGTATATGGCGGGGCATCATTTTCCCCCATTTTGACCATGTTGTCCCCTGACCAGAGTCTTGAAATTTATTGGAATTTTAGATTTTGCCATTTTACATCACATATATAAAAATAGGAGTGTGAAAATTCTTCAAAACTTTTTTATAATTTTTTTATTCTTTTTCTTATGTGGTGGGGCATAGTTTTCCCCATTTTGGCCATGTTGTCCCCTGACCAGGGTCTTGAAATTTATTGGAATTTTAGATTTTGCCATGTTACATCACATATATAAAAATAGGAGTGTGAAAATTTTTAAAAACTTTTTTAAAATTTTTTTAAAAATGTTGTATGTGGCGGGGCATCATTTTCCCCCATTTTGACCATGTTGTCCCCTGACCAGGGTCTTGAAATTTATTGGAATTTTAGGTTTTGCCAATTTATATCACATATATAAAAATAGGAGTGTGAAAATTCTTCAAAACTTTTTTAAAATTTTTTTAAAAATGTTGCATGTGGCGGGGCATCATTTTCCCCCATTTTGACCATGTTGTCCCCTGACCAGGGTCTTGAAATTTATTGGAATTTTAGATTTTACCATTTTACATCACATATATAAAAATAGGAGTGTGAAAATTCTTCAAAACTTTTTTATAATTTTTTTATTTTTTTTCTTATATGGCGGGGCATCATTTTCCCCCATTTTGACCATGTTGTCCCCTGACCAGAGTCTTGAAATTTATTGGAATTTTAGATTTTGCCATTTTACATCACATATAGAAAAATAGGAGTGTGAAAATTCTTCAAAACTTTTTTATAATTTTTTTATTCTTTTTCTTATGTGGTGGGGCATAGTTTTCCCCATTTTGGCCATGTTGTCCCCTGACCAGGGTCTTGAAATTTATTGGAATTTTAGATTTTGCCATTTTACATCACATGTATAAAACTAGGAGTGTGAAAATTCTTCAAAACTTTTTTATAATTTATTTAAAAATGTTGTATATGGCGGGGCATCATTTTCCCCCATTTTGACCATGTTGTCCCCTGACCATGGTCTTGAAATTTATTGAAATTTTAGATTTTGCCATTTGACATCACATATATAAAAATAGGAGTGTGAAAATTCTTCAAAACTTTTTTATAATTTTTTTAAAAATGTTGTATATGGCGGGGCATCATTTTCCCCCATTTTGACGATGTTGTCCCCTGATCAGGGTCTTGAAATTTATTGGAATTTTAGGTTTTGCCAATTTATATCACATATATAAAAATAGGAGTGTGAAAATTCTTCAAAACTTTTTTAAATTTTTTTTAAAAATGTTGTATGTGGCTGGGCATCATTTTCCCCCATTTTAACCATGTTGTCCCCTGACCAGGGTCTTGAAATTTATTGAAATTTTAGATTTTGCCATTTTTCATCACATATATAAAAATAGGAGTGTGAAAATTCTTCAAAACTTTTTTATAATTTTTTTAAAAATGTTGTATGTGGCGGGGCATCATTTTCCCCCTTTTTGACCATGTTTTCCCCAGACCAGGGTCTTGAAATTTTTTGAAAATTTAGGTTTTCCCATTTTATATCACATATAAAAAAATAATTACATAGTTTTCTTTCAAAGTTATTTTTTTGCGAATGTGGGCCAATTACACTTTACTATATAGTAGAGTGAAGATGGCCCACCATAATTTTATTACAAAAAAAAAAAAAATTTGGGGGATATGTTGGGTGGGCTAACTTCACCTTAGTTCCAAATTGGACTTAAAATGCTTTCTTGGTAAACATTTCTTTATTTCTGATCAGGTTTAACTGATGTTTTCTTTTATTTTCGGAAATAAAAATCGATGAAGATAGTAAGTTTCGATATAAAATGCCGTAGTTCGGGAACTGGTTTCCAAATTTTTGAGAAAATTTAAATTTTTGGTATGCGTCAGGCATCTGACCACACGGTTTCGATTAATCTTTCAATGCTGCTTCCGAATTTGGTTTCCAAATTTTTCCATTACTTCAGGTTTTTGAAAAAAACTGAGGTAAAAGTTCACGTTAATATTTTTTTTTTGTATATTGGGGGGTCGCAAATAACTTTAAATATTGAAAAGGGGTCGCAAAGCAAAACTTAGTGAGAAGCTCTGCCATAAAGTGTATTTATTATTGATCAGTGACCGATTCTAAGACATTCTAGCGATGTCCGTCTGTCTGTCCGTCTGTGGAAATGGTGCTCACGGCTAAAGTATTAAACATATATGACTGAGACTTATCAAATTAACGAGCAAAATCGGTTCAACGGTTCAAAAGTTATGAGCTAAAATGTAAGAACACCTCGAAAATTTTGGTATATTCTACATAACCTACAAATACAAAATGCTCTAAATTGGCTGCTGGTTGGCATATGTGAACGGAATTGGACACAGAATTGAATTTTTACAAGAACAACCCAATTTAAAAAAAAATAAAAAATTTCGCGGAATTTTTTTTTCACCAAAAATTTTTTTCCGCGAATTTTTTTTTTCAAAATTTTTTTTTTTTTAAACAATCTTTTATTACATTGTAGAGGGTATCAATACATTCGACAAAGCCGAATTTAACTTTTTTATTTTTTTTTATTAAAAAATTTTTGATCGAAATTTACATAATTTTTTTTTTATAATTTGACATTTTTTTTTTTGTAATTTTACAAATTTCCAAGTTTTTTTACAAAAAAAATCTAGTAAATTCACGAGAATTCCTTGCAAGTTTAATTGCGCTAAATAAATTGTCACTTTATAATTTTATTGGTAAAAAGCTTGTAAAATTACAAAAAATCTCGTAATATTTACCAAAAATTCTCGTAAAATAGGAGGTAGCAAAAATTCTAGTAAAGTTACGAAACCTCCATGTAAATTTTATCGCGTCAAAAAAATTGTAAATTTGTAATTTTATTAGTAAAAAGCTTGTAAAATTACAACATTATTGGTCAAAAGCTTGTACACTTACAAGGAATTGTTGTCAAAAAAAAAAAAAAAACAGTTACAAAATTTTCTTGTCATTTTATAAGGTTTTTTTTGAGTGTAGCTATACTTTCCAAGCTGGTCGAAAATCACACTAAAAAAATATTTTTTTTTAAATTTTACAATTTTTTTGTAAATGTCCAAATTTTCAGGTATTTTTCCAAAAAATCTAGTATAATCAGGAGAATTTCTTGTAAGTTTTATCAGGTCAAAGAAGTTATAAATTAACAATTTTATTGGTAAAAAGCTTGTAAAATTACAAAAAAAGCTTGTAATTTTTACTAAAAATTTTCGTATAATCTATCTATCTATATATATAATCTATCTATATTAGGGTGCTCCAAAAAAATGAAGTTGTTTAATATTGGCCGTAACTCCCCCTAGAAATATGCATTTGGGTGTAAAAATATGTTTTGCAAAATTATAGGGTAATCGGATGTGGGTAAGGCGTGCCGCATCGGCCCTGAAATTTGAAAAACGGATTACAAGGGGAAAATATGACTTTTTTGTCATTTTCTCAATTTTTTTGATATTTTGAGTAAAGTTTGAGTTCAAATGGTCACTGAATTTTGATTAAGAGTTAATTGTCTATCAAAAAAGGTATTAAAAATTAAAATCGGTTGAAAATCAGCCAAGTTATTACAACTTCCCCAGGCAACTAACGTGTGTCAGGCCACTTAATCAAGGAATTCTAGCCCCATTTTTGAAATTTATTGAAATAATCTACTGTAAAAACATTTTTTTATTCTTCAAGTCCCAATGTACTAAGAGGATAAATATTTTTCATTTTGCGTTTTGCTAACTTGTTTTAAATAAATGCTAAATTGGTCTGAATTTTTCAACACTATTTTCAAATCTCCAATTTTAAATTTTTATTTTTTTTTGTTAAAGAAATTTTAAAAATTCGACTATTGGAGTTTAAGGATTTGTTAAGCACATATAAAGGAATAAAAACCCCAAAAATTGTAGGGTTTGCTGTTTTCATTTGGGATTTACAGTGATTTAATTTTGGCGGATTTCGGGAAAGTACACTCAGAAAAAAAAGTTTGTAAAATGACATAAAATCCCCGTGATTTTACGGGGCAGGTTTTGTAAAATATGTACTAGCAAGAATCCCCGTAAAGTTACTGGGATAATTTGTATATTGATTTAACAAATGAAAATGTAAATTTACAATTTTTTTTGTAAAATATCATCTTTGAGGTGAACATTTTTTTTGTAAATTTGCAAAAAATTTGGTAAATTTACAAAACAAAATTGTAAACTTACAGAAAAAGGTTGTTATTTTACAAGGAAAAATAGAAAATGAAAAAAATAAATTGTAGATTAACAAATTATTTGGTTAAACTACTGTTTTTATGCAAAAAAACTTGTATATTTACAATAAAAAGTGGTAAATTTACAATTTTTATTGTATATGTACCATTTTTTCTTATTTTTTTGCCGTAAAAACAGTAGTTTAACCATAAAATTTGTAAATTTACAATATTGTTTTTGTATTTTCTATTTCATTTTTGTAAAATTACAACTTTTTTCGTAAGTATACAATTTTGTTTTTTAAATTTTCATATTTGTTTTGTAAATTTACAAAAAAAATTGGTTTATTTACATATTGGTTTTGTAAATTTAAAGGTTTTTTCCATTGGTGCATCTTATTTTTCCTTCTTCGGCAACTGGAGTAGCACTTCAACAACCTGAAAAGATTTTTTTTTCACTTGAGCACTTTTAACAAACTTTTTAATGTATAACACTGCACTTTTTTATTTTTTTTCGACATTTCGTTTTTCTTAAGTAGAACATATGAGAATTGCGAAGGAGGCTACACAAGAAATTTCTTATATTTTCAGGAAAAATTAGTCAAAAAATAACAATTTTTTTTTTGAATTTTTAATTATTTTCACAAGTATTTTTAAAAAATCGTAAAAAAAAATTTGGATATTGTAGATTGGATGTTTAAGTACCAGTTAAAATAAGAAAAATTTGATTTTTCATAATTGGCAGCTTTCTATTGACATTTTAGGTAACAAATTTAAAAAAAAATTACCAAAAAAATATGGTAAAATCACCAAAAAAAATGGTAAAAATAAAAAAAAAAAACTAGAACAATTATATAGTAGAAACACATAAAAATTGTGGTATTTTACTTAACGCAAATTACCAAAAAAATGGTGTAAAAATTATTTATAAAAAATTATTTTTAACTAAATTTTTTCTCCAAAACGCAAAAAAAAAAATCTGAATTTTTGCGTGTCCTATTGTTGAATAATTAATTTTTTTTTTGTAAAACAACATTAATTCTAGTAATAAAATAAGTTTTGTAAAATTATATTGGAATTTTGTACTTTTCAATACATTCATTTCAAACTGAAAACCTTGTAAACGATCTTAAAAAAAAAAATGTTTGTAATAAAACATTTTTTTGGTAAAAAGACTAAATAACATCAAGTAAAATTATGTTGTACAATTACAGTTTTCTTGTGTAAAAAAACTAAACACCTTGTAATATTTTTTTAATTTGTAAAATAATTCACTTTTTTGTAAATTTACCTAAAAAATTTGTAAAATAAATTTACCAACATATAATAGTAAAATTACAAAGCAACTGTAGTTTTCGTTTTATTAAATATACAACAATTTTTGTAAAAAGACAAAAATATTAGTAAAATAGAATTACAAGACCTTTTACTTGTAAATTTACAAACTTATTTTTTTGAGTGTAGTGATTTTTGGCCCTTTTTTAGCTTTTATTTTTTTTTTTTTTGTTTTTTTTTACAAACTTTATATGTTTTGGACCGAATTATATCAACACGAGATGGAATACTTCAATTCGCAAAATTAGGGCGAAATTGAGATATAAAAAATTGCCCCTGTTAAGGGTCAAAGATCAAATTTTAGAAAATTTTTAATTTTTAATTAAAATAAAATATATTATTTTCTGTGTATAGTAAAACACCAGGGACAGATTCTTACGAAGCCGGATTTTTTGCCTGTGGGCGGCGAATTACAAGAAAAAGGGGACTTGGCAAAATAATTTTATTTTAACATTTAAGAGTATTTTTAAGCTCCGCCCCAATGAATTAGGAAGCTGAAAATCCCTAACATGTAGTCCTAACTATTAAGCATATTCTAAAGTAGTCCGATTTAACATTTTTTGGAATGTAGACGGAGAGTTGAGGGGAAAAAGGGGTAAGGAGATATTGTGTTTTATTTTTTTTTAATTTAACTAACTTTAAATCCCTAATGACCTACGCAGCCGAAAATTGGCCAGCATATTGTCCTGACACTGGACCATATCCAAAAGTAGTCAGACTTAAAATTTTTGGACTGTGGACGGAGAATTAAGAGGGAAACGGGCGTGGATACGAGTCATGCGCGGGTACAAGGGCCCCCCCTTGTAAGGGGAAAGGGGAAATTTTCCCCCCACACCAAATTTCAAAAAGAAAAAAAAGAGGAAAAAAAAAGAAAAAAAGGAAGAAAAAGGAGACAAAAAAAAGAAAGAAGGAAGAAAGAAATTTTTGAAAAAAATTTCCAAACGAAAATTATCTCGAAATCCGAAAATTTTTCATAGAAAAAATCTGAAAGTTTTTATAGGGAAAATTTTTAAAGGAAAAAATGTGATTCAATCTGAAAATTTTCTGTGAAAAAATATATGTCAATCTTATTAAGAATTTTGGTATCTTTTAATAGTACTTATATTTTTAAAATTTTCCTGCAAAAATCCCTAAAAGAAAATATTTAAGGATTGAAAAATTTTTCTTTGTAAAAAATCTGAGACTTTTTCTAACGAAAAAATGTGTCGGAGTTCGAGACTTATTCTATAGCAAAGAGGTCTTAGAATCTGAGACTTATTCTATATTAAAAAGGTCTCAGATTCTGAGACTTTTTTTATAGAAAATGTGCAGAAAAACTCTATTACAATCAAAATAATAACTCTGTTAAATACTCTGTAAAATGACTGTAATCTGAATTCGACAGATATTTGACAAAGTTATCTGCGAAATACAGATTTTGAGAATATACTTTGTATTTTCTTGTGACTGAAACAAAATTTTATTTGTAATTTTACTTTGTAATCTTTAGTTGTTTGCTAAAATATAGATTTTAGAAAAATACATTGCTTTTTTCTCGTATTCAAATTACTAAATTTCATCTGTAATTTTATTTACCACCCTGTAATACAGTTTTCGAATAAAAATCTCTTCAAAAAACCTCCAAATATTTCAACCACTCTTTAAAAAGCGTCTTAAATTACCCTAAAAGCTGGTAAATTTTACAAGGATGTCGTGTATAATTGGAGGTACTCGCAAAAAACTCGTAAATTTTACAAAAAAAAAAAAAATAGTTAATTTACAATTTGGAAGCATTAAAGCGGGCAAATTTTCACGATGGCATTTACCAATTGTCAACACTACTTGCACATTAAGAAAGCAGAAATTGCTCAGAAATTAAATAGTGACCATTGGGTAAAAGCCATATCAAGCGCATTTAATTTAAAATATATATAAGAAAGTCGAAGCATTCTTAAACGATTTCCCATTAATTTTATAAAAGTGTTTATTGGAATGACCCCGCTTAAATGTGGTACTTAAAATGAGAAGTTTATGAAAAAAATCGTCAGAACATCTAGCGAGTTTAAAAATAATTTCTACAAAGTTTAAAATTCGAGTGCGAAATATTAGGCGGGCGCATTTAAATGATGGCACTTGCCTTTATTTTGTGTCAAATTATTACTTATCCATGCCTCTTGGTAAAATTCTGGTCGCTTTCATAAACATTTTACAGATAATTCTGTAAATTTACAGTTTTTTTTTTCATCAAAATCATTTTACAGAGTTTTCTTTGTAAAATAACAAAAAATCTTGCTGGTTGGAAATCTATGGTATTTTCTGCTGGCTCAGCAGAGTAAATCTGTATTTTAACAGAGTGATTATTTTGAGTGTACTTTTCATATTCTCAAAAATTTTCTTTTTCGGATTTTTTTGAAGAATTCCCAAATTCTAAAAGTCTCAGAATCTGAGTATATTTCTATGGGTCTTAAAATTTGAGACTTATTTATAGGAAAAAGGTCGCAGAATCTAATACTTTTTTGAAAAAAAAAGGTATAAGAATCTGAGATTTTTTCGAAATGAAAAAGTTATAAGAATCTGAGACTTTTTCTATGGGAAAAAGGAAAAAGGTTAAAACAAAAAAAAACAAATCTCAGAATCAGAGACTTTTTTCTCCAAAAAAAAGGTCTAAGAATCTGAGACTTTTTCTATAGGAAAAAGATCTGAGAATTTGAAACTGTTTCTTTAGGAAAAAAATCTCAGAATCTGAAACTTTTTCTACAGAAAAAAAGTCTCAGAATATAATTTTTTTTAGTACGAAACAAATATACTAACCTGAGACCTTTTCTATAAGAAAAATATATTAAAAATGCTTTAAATTATGAGATACTTTCTATAAAAGGTTTCAGAATCTAAGACTTTTTTGTGGAAAAAAGTTCTTAGAATCTGAAAATTTTTCTATACAAAAAAAATCTCAGATTTTGAGACATTTTTTGTAAAGAAGAAGTCTTAGATTTTGACTTTTTATATGTCAAATGTGTTAGAATCTGAGACTTTTTCTATGTTTATGAAAATGTACAATTTTCTTTTTAGACAAATTAAAAAAAAATATCTACACAAAATACTTATGATCATGAAAAAACAAACCTCCTTCAGCAAAAACTTTTGAATTTGATGATTTTATAGGTTTCCATAACATTTTTTTGCAAAAAAAAAACGAATCCCTGTTTTTGGCCGTCCAAAATATGTGAATTTATGATTTTTTTTTTCCGAAGTAAAAAAAAAAAAAATTCCCCCCCAAACCAAAAAGCTGTACCCGCCACTGATAGGAGTATAGTACTAACGATGGAGCTTATCCTAAAGTAGTCAGATTTAAAAATTTTGGAATATGGACGGAGAATTAAGAGAAGAAATGGTCGTGGAAAAATTATGTTTTCACATCTTACCTAATTTTGAAGACACCTTATGACCTTGAAATATAAAAATTGGGATGCATATGGTACGGACTATGGCAAAGATCAACACTGACCTGGATATCCAGTGAAAGGGCGGAGAATTATAAGGAAAAATGTATGTGAAAAAATTGTGCTTTTTAACATTTAAGCTAATTTTAAAACCTTTCATGACTAAGAAAGATACAAATTTCCATGTATATAGGAGTGACCATGGGACATATCCACACGATGGATTTTTGATATCCGGTTTAAGGACGGAGAGACGAAATGGGAGTGCTAAATTAAGTTCTAAAATTTTATCAATAAAACCTTTTATACTCATTAATTTTTTTCCAGTTTTGGAAATATATTAATGTAACTTAATGTAGCAATAAATAATTTTTGAAGCACAAACATAATTTTTTAAAAAGTTTGGTAAAAAATTAGAATTATTGAGAAAAGTGATTTGGTGTTCCGCCTGGCAGGGACAGGCTATTCGACTAGTTAGTAATAAATAACAAGGTTTTCTTGTCATTTTACAAGATTTTTTTTGGAGTTAACTTATTAAACTAAACTTT